>ML805293.1:44701-77333 GCA_009831015.1 Picea engelmannii
CTCGGCGGAAACTTCCCTGATTTTTTGCATTGTTAGGTACTCGCGGGCTGTTTTAGTCTAGCCCGCGGATACCCGCGTGCAGTAAGAGGACAGCAAGCGGATACCCGCACCCAGTGAGAAGTTAGGGCGCGGGTTGCTTGTTTTCAAGTGATTTTTGAGGAATTTCTCAGCATGGTTTTGGCTAGGAAGAGGCATGAGTTGGCCTGATGCCAGGTAAACCTGTATGGTGCAGTTTAGGGTTATAACAAGTTTACACCTCTAATTATTAATTCCTTTCATATGATTAAAATTCATACGAAACCAAAATGATGATTATCATCAAAGTGTTTGAATAGGAAAACAATGGATTAAGCTGGAATAAAATACAACATATGATATATACTCTTAAAACACTACTCTATTATACTCTTTTACCAATTAATTAACATTTGCAAATTCATCTACAAAATGTATTCCATATTGTTGATACCACTAACTTATTCTACTTTCAATATAAGCATCTAATTATTTCCTTTATTTCCTTTAGAACTATGAGAACCTTTCATGGAAAATATATTTATTAAATGAAATAATGACCTAAGAGGTATCAATATATCTTCAAATATTTGGGAATGTTTAATACCATATATATCACTCTGGAAAGGTGAATCACAAAAATAAAACTCTTTTCCCAAAAACCGAGAAAAAAGTTCACAAATTTTGATGAAAATTGATAGTTTTTATTGATCTTTTATGCTAAGAAAAACACTAAAAAAATGGATTGGTAATATGATATGGGAATATGTAAGTAGTATGTAAGTAAGTATATTATTCATAGTGAAGACATTTATGATTGATAAGATTATTTAAAAAAATAAAAATAATGAAAAAAAAAAAATTGTGCTCTTCCTTTTGTTTTTTTTTGTAGTTATTTAATGTATCACTACACTAACCCCCCACTTACCGTACCGAAATTTCTTATGTATAAAACAATTAATCCAATGCCCCTGAAAAAAAACTAGCATATAATTTGCATAAAAAATATATCAAAATCTGCTTGATTTTATTGAGACGTTTGTCATAAATCATAAACCACGTGTCCATCCAATTATCAATAAATTATTCATAAGTGCACAATTGATGAAAACACATTTGTTTCTAGATAGAAGTTTCTCACTAGTTTTAGGATTAATGAACATATGCACGATCATATGTTTTTTGTAAATTTCACTTGTTTATGATTTAAAAACAATTTAAAGTTCTCATAAATATGATCCTTATAATTGGTCATATCAGTGAACTTTGATTTTTCATAGCCAATTCTTTCCTTGAATTTCCATTCCATTCCTTGATTTTCCTTCCCATGCCTTGAATTTCCTTGTCTTTCCTTTCCATACCTAGACCTTTCCCTGCCATGCCTTGCCCCACCCTACCTTGTCATGTTTATAATTTCCTATCCTTCCCATGTATTTCCTTGTCTTGCCTTGCCATCTCATGACTTGCCTTTCCATACCTTTCCTTTCCTTTCCATGCCTCCAATTTATGTGCATTTCCTTTCCTTTCCATGCTTCAAATTTATGTGCATTTCCTTTCCTTTCCTTGAATTTCCATGCCATGCCTTGCGTTTCCATGCCTTTCATTTCCATGCCTTGCATTTTCTTACCTTGTCTTTCCATACCTAGACCTAGACCTAGACCTTTCCTTGCCATTTCTATCTTTCCTTAGCCTTGACATGCCTTGTATTTCCTTACCATGTCTTTCATTTCCTTGCCTTGCCTTTCCTTTAATTTCCTTTCCTTTCCTTTCCATGCCTTTCCTTTCCTTTACTTTCCATGTCTATCCTTGCCTTACCTTGCATTGTCTTTCCTTTAGTTTAATTTCCATGACATTCATTTCCTTTCCATTCCATGCATTGCATTGAATTTCCTTGCTTTTCCTGGCCTTTCCTTTTCTTTCAATTCCATTCCTTGCCTTTTGATGCCATGCTACACCTTTCCTTTCCATTCCATGCCATGACTTTCCTTTCCATGCCTTTCCTTGCCCTGAATTGACGTTTCATGTCATGCCTCTCCTTTCCATGCCTTACCTTTCCATCCCTTGCATTGTCTTGCCTTTCCTTTCCATACCCATACCTAGACCTAGACCTTTCCTAGCCATGACTTACCTTTCCTTTTCTTTCCATGTCTATCCTTCCCTAAAATTTCCATGTATTTCCTCGCCTTTCCTTTCCATGCCATGCCTTTCCTTTCCATGCCTTTCCATTTCTATAATTTCCTCTCCTTTCCATACCTAAACCTATACCTATACCTATACCTTGCATTTTCATGCCTTGACTTGCCTTTCCTTGCCATGTATAAACTTTCCTATATTTTCCATGTCTTTCCTTTCATTTCCTTTACTTGTCATGCCATGCCTTTCCTTGACATGCTTTTCCATGTCCATCCTTTCCTTTCCTTTCCTCACAATTTATATTATATATCCTTCTAGGTTAAACACACAATTTCAACTAATTTAACAATCAAACTTCTTCAATTTGCTAACTATTTGAATGCTTACTTAACACCATTCAATAAAATAGTAATCTCATTTAGGTATCCTTCTTGAGTTTACACCTTTGATTATTAATTCCTTTCACATGATTAAAATTCATACAAAACCAAAATGATGATTAGCATCAAAGTGTTTGAATAGGTAAACAATGGCTTCAACTGGAATACAATACAACATACGATATACAAACTTAAAAGACTAATGTATTATACTCTTTTACCAATTTAATTAACATTTGCAAATTCATCTAAAAAATGTATTCCATATTGTTGATACCACTAACTTATTCTCCTTTTAATATAAGCATCCAATTAATTCCTTTAAAACTATCATAACCTATCATGGAAAATATATTTATTAAATTCAATCATTGTTTTAACTCAAAATGCCACTACTATGCATCTCTAATGTTGGCCTACTCATTCACACATATTCCAACCCTTTTTGATGGAGTTCTTATAAAAAAAAAACATTGTATGGAATATGCACCTTGATCCATATGTATAGCACATACACACGTTATTTTCATACTTAACAGCCTGCATACACAAACTAGATGCATAACTGAAAGCCTGTGTGTACTCTAAAAAGTTGGAAAAATATATAAATTTTGCGCTTTCCGGTAGAGTTTATGTGATATATTATGTTTTTCAACCATTTTACCTCCTCTATCCCTTCTGACAATGAAATAACCATGATTGTCTCATATAAAAATGGCCCTAGTGGTGTCATTTGGATATATCAAAATAGGGACAAGATAACTCTACCAAATTTCTCCGTTGTATTCCAAGCCTTCTTGCATTCTGTTATGAGTTTCATCCTCAACATTCCCTTCCATCCATACTCCTTATACAATCCATCATTTTCCCCTATATTGGTATGTTGGTTTTGAGGATAGAATATTGGGAATAATGCACTTGGAGAGAAAGTAGATAAACCTAGGCGAGGTTCGTGGAGTGGTGCCAACAAAATTCATGTTGTAACTTCCAATTTTGTTATTAATAAAAGTGAAAAATTATTGTCCTAGATATTTATGTCTTGATTTTTTTATTTATGGATTATTTCATGAATATCTAACCCTCTAGATAATCTTCATAATTAGGCATATGTTGTCATAGTTTGTTCTGTAGCATTGTTTCAGGCCATCTTTGGGAGAAGGCATGCAGTCTTGGAACAGATAGCAATATGAAGGGATCGGCATCAACCGTAAGGAATTAAGGTACACATTTATATATTCCTTCTATTCCCTTAATTATCATAAGGTTTTGTTTGGTTTGGGGTAGAATATAATATTTTCTGTCTTTTAGGGTGTCAAGGCTCTGCCTAGCCACTAGACCTAGATTAGGGATGGATTTTCCCCATAGAAATCATGGAATAAGAGGTATGAATATATATTCACACATTTTTAAAAGTTTTAAGACCATATATATCACTTTGTAAAGTTGAATCACAAAAATAAAACTTTTTTCCCAAAAACCAAAAAAAACGTTCACAAATTTTGATGAAAATGGATAGCTTTTATTGAGCTTTTATGTTGAGAAAAACAATACAAAAATGGATTGGTAATATGATATGGGAATATGAAAGTAGTATGTATGTAAGTATATTATGCATAGTGAAGACATTTATGATTGATAGGATTATTTCAAAAAATAAAAATAAATAAATAATATATATATATATATATAATTAAAAAAAAAAACAATATTTTCTTTCTTTTATTTATTTGTGTAGTTACTTAATGTATCACTACACTGAACCCCCACTTACCGCACCAAAATTTCCTATATCTAAAATAATTAATCCAATCCTCCCCAAAAAAACGTAGCACATAATTTGCATAAAAAATATAACAAAATCTGCTTGTTTTTATTGAGATGTTTGTCATAAATCATAAACCATGTGTCCATATAATTATCAATAAATTATTGATCTAAGTCCACAATTGATGCAAATACATTTGTTTCTAGATAGAATTTGCTCACTATTTTTAGGATTAATAAACATTTGCACGATCTTACTTTTTTGTAAATATTTCATTTGTTTCTAATTTTTTTTTTAAGCTCTCATAAATATGAGCCTTATAATTGGTCATATCAGTCAAATTTGATTTTGCATAGCCAATTATTTCCTTGACTTTCCATGCTACGTCTTTCATTTCCATGTCTTTCCTTTCCTTTCCATGCCTTGAATTTCCTTGCCTTATCTTTCCATACCTAGACTTAGACCTTTCCCTTTCAGGCCTTACCTTGCCCTGCCTTTCCATGTATATCCTTTCCTAACATTTACATGTATTTCATTGTCTTTCCTTGCCATGCCATGCATTTCCTTCCCTTGTCATGCCTCACGTTGCCTTTCCTTTCCTTTCCTTTCCTTTCATTTCCTTTCCTTTCCTTGAACTTCCATGCCATGCCTTGCCTTTCCATGCCTTGAATTTCCTTACCTTGTTATTGGTGCATGCCTATTTTGGGAGAAAGATCTATTTTGGGCATAGACCTATTTTTGGAAGAGAAGTTCTATATTTTGATCGCACACCTTAGGAGGAAGAAAAGAAGCATGCAAAAAAATAAGGAAAAGAAACATGCAGGAGGAAAATAAATGTGGTGTACATGCAGACAGGCCTAACCATGTTAGGGTTATGTTTTTTGACAACATTATAACAGCTATAAGCCAGTACAATAGTATAAAAAAATACCTAGTAGGTCTAGGTTTGGGGTTTATGAGTTATTGATTGTTTTGAGTTTTGTTATGGTTATTGTGGTAGAGCCAAATAAGTTAGTTTTTAAGGGTTTGTTCATAGTCTATGGAGCCTGGTGTGATCTAGTCATCATCTAAGAGGGTACTTACCCTCATTTTGATTATAATCCTAAAGATGTAATGCACGTAGCGCAGATTTTGCAGCAGAATGAATAAAAGAGAAGAAGAGACAAATATTTGTGGACATAGCCCTAGGAAGGGGTGAAACATGGAAAAATATTGTGTTCTATGTGTTATGAATGATTGATTTTACTATTATGTTAATCAACAATTAAATAATGAATGGTTAAATCTAAATATAACAACATGCATGCATAGTTAATGATCAATGGATCCTAGAAGTAGATGAATGATTAATGATGTTGATGCATAAGAAGAATAATCAAAACACAGTCCCCACTCCTTCCTAGATTGCAAAGACTTGAGTATTTCACTCCACATAAATCTATCTTGGGTGAGACTGCATTAAGCACTCTATGCGCAACGTTTCCTTCTGGTTTACCAGGAGGGATGATAGTTTTTAGGGTCTTTTTGGAAAAATATTTGAGATCAGAACCTGGGTTAGCCCAAGTAACCAACAAATGGTTCTGTTGTCGGCTGGAACTGCATAGGATTGAATGGACGGGATCTGTGGAAGAAAAGAACAGAGGTTGAAAGCATAAAAGAGAATGTTCAGGCCATGGAATCCAATGAAGGTGGAGATTGAAATATGGTTGAGGAAAAAGGAACTCAAGTTTGCGTAGAAGGAAAACATAAACCCTAAGTTGACACTGTGAAAATATCTTGAAAAGAAATACATGTTTAGTGACTTGTAGGAGTTATTTTTCTATGATTTCCCACATCTTTTGTAGGAGTGGTTATTGAGGTTGAAGGAAAAATGTCCTATGAATCAGATTAGATAGCTAGAGTGGCATCTTGTGGATATTGCACAGTTACAATGAGTCAATTATAAATTTACACACGCATTAGATTTATGGTTAGACAATATTATTACAGGGTTTATCACCAAATTTATAGTAGATACCGCGAAGTCCTACACCGTTGTAGAGAGGGATTTTATGAAGGGACACAAAGGAAGGTACATCAGATCACTTTATACTTCAATCAATATTTTATTGTATGAAAAATGTTTGATGACAATGGAATAAGACAACTAAATTTCCCTGCACACATGGGGGAAGGGGGAAAGCACTAATAGACAGTTGAGATATAGAAAGGGAGATGGCTAAGGGGAAGTATAAGGAAGCCATGGATCCAATCATGATGGAAGATGACCAGATAAAGAAGATGATGGTAAAAGATGGAAATGCACACAGTGAAAGTCCTTACCAATGTAATATGGATAAGAAGAAGAGGCCCATAGTCTATAGAGAGGGCTTGATGAGAAATGAAGAAGAGGTAGAGGATCTTTGGGATGTGGAGAATATTGAGGAAATCCCGTGTGAAAAATATGAAAGGAAAAAAAGAGGTCCAGGGTTAGGAATAGAAGGAAGAACTGTAGTCCATATCACCATCAGTGTGGAACCTACAACCCCATGTGCAACTAATACACCTAAAAGAACACCAACGTTTAGACAACCAAATTTTAGTGGAAGAGGAGCAACATAACATGGGTCCAATCAAGGAAAACCAACTAGGGGAGCAAGTTCAGGAAGTAACAGACAATTATTTACACCACACAGAGGCAGTAGTTCAACAAAGTTCAAAATGGCAGGACAATATCCCATCATCAGATTACCAAATTTTTGGGGAGAGGCATCAGAGGACCCTGAAAATAATTTATTCATCTGTGAAAATATATGGGAAGAAAAGAAGATCACAAATGAGGATACAAAAATAGCACAGTTAGATATTACACTAAGAGACTGCGCGTTGGAATGGTACACGAGCCTAATGTAAATAGTCCATAAGGAGTACCAAATATTTTCTGAGAGGTGAAAAAGATACTGGTAAACAAGTTTCAGAAGACAATATTCAAATACCAGTACATGAATAAAATGATCGAAATCAGGTAGAAACCTGGTGAGTCTGTCTAGGAGATTGATCAAAGGTTCAACTGTCTAAAAGGTAAGTTGAAGTATTTAATTATTGACATGCAACATAGGCAATTATTTGTGAACTAACTATTATCACACTTGAAGTATCCTTTGAGACAACAAAAGTTCCAAAATTAGGAAAAGGATCTGAAAGCATCCCTACAACTGGAAGAAAACTAGTATCAATAAACAAATCCAACAATAGAGGAGATAAAGGAGGATATGAATAATCTAACATTTCAACTGAACCAGAATAAGGGAAAAGAGAAAAGAGAAGTCGTTTGGTGTACGTTATGCAGGACAAAAGGACATCATAATAATGAATTCCCAATGTTTACGCAGTACTTGGCAGCACGAGCACCAAACCCATTTCAATAGGACGAACATGGTACGAGATTTGTAAGATACATGGGCATGATCCATATCATTGTCCAATGATGAAAAAGTATAATATAGTACAAAAAGGTTCATATTGCAATTTCTGCAAATCGGTGGGTCATGATGATAAGGACTATAGAACACTGGAATTGATGAGAGAAAGAACTTCAAACACTTAAAGGGTGAAAGTACAGATGATGGCAGGGAAAGATGCACCTCAATTCAACTAGGTGCCACCACCATTCAACCCTGCATAGCCACATTACAACAATTCACAACCACAATATAATCCTACGTAGTATAACCAATTACCCCAATACAACGCACCACGAGGAGATAGAGGTGGATTCATAGGTGGAGGACGAAGTAGAGGAGGATTTGGATGATTTAGAGAGCCAGTAGTATGCCACAACTACCAAAACATAGGACATTATGCGAGGGATTTTCCACTTCCACCACCAACATGTATGTATTTTTGCGCAACAGACCATGACACAGAAGACTTCCCAACACTATTGGGAAAGATTCAGAAAAATAGTAACCAAAAAAACCAGAATGTCTAGTGGATTTATGCAGAAGCCAGGGATGATGGAAAGAATATCAATATATATATACCCAAGGAGGAGATAATACTATATTTGATGCAGCAAAACAAGATCCAAATCAACACCAATAAGTAAATAAGAATACTGAGCCACATAAGCATATTGACGTGTAGAAAGAGAAGGAAACATTTAAGGAGGCTATAAAGGAGATTCTCGAGGAGAACATTGCATTTAAATCATTTGTGCAACAAAATCAGGACCCACCAATGTACGAAATGCCATATTCAATGGATCACACTAGTAAAGGACAACCTTTAGAGAATGTAAGTACTATAAATACTTTTATGCAATCCTGTGATAAGTTATGAAATGATCCATCATCCATTAAGGTATTAAAAAATCTGCTAGAAAGATGCAACACAAAGGTAGAAAAGAAGTTAGAGCAAAAAACAATCAGTCATATCCATACAAGAAGAAGAACAAACAGGGAATTCAGGCTAAATGCGAATATTGGGGACTTCAACATGGGAAATATCATACTTTATTTAGACTCTGATGTAAATTTCTTTCCTAATAATACATATCCATGTATGGGGTAATCCACATTAGGATAGTCACATGTTCAATTTAAACTCGCAAATCAACATAGAGTGTTACCAATTGGAAGACTTAAAGGTGTGACAGTAGATTTGGATGGAGTATGCACTATGGAACATTTCAAAGTAATAGAGATAGTAGATGGCAGAACACCTTACCCAACATTGCTTGGATTGGATTGGGAATTTGATAAATAGGATTTGATCAACCTGAAGATAAGGAAACCAAATTTTGAATCAGGCGAATATAGATTTATTGCACCATTGGATCCTTCAAAAGGAGAAAGGTTTGTAGAGGCGACCTATTTGGATTTGGAATAAATAAATAACCACTACGTGAGAAGAAGATTATGTCAACCAAACTGCAAATGGGATCCTCAGCTAGAGAAGCATTACATCATGTTCTTTGGATTCATATACAATTCTTGAGAATTGGCAGCAGAGACTACATGAAGTCTCCACAAGGAGGTGTGCAAGAATAGATTGTGTAGTAAGGTGGGTTGGTATAGGGATAAGGGAACTTCCCATTTTTCATGGGTTGAATGAATTATAAGAATTATTGACAAACTATGAGGTGGAAATTGTGGAAACTTAGAGGTTGTTAGCCTTGGATATTGCACTCAAGGCAACACCTACAAGATGGTGGGGTTTGCACAAAGAAACAATTTAGGACTAGTATTTGTGTAAACGGTTACTGCGCATTAGATTTGGCACAGAATAGGGGAGAAATGTAGTGAAAATGTATGATGGGAGAGGAATACCAGTTGAGCACCTAGATAAATGCAGAAGACAATGGAGGATGACACCACCAAAGGAATGGCCTCATCAAATCATTCATACATTGGAAGGGATCCCAGGGAACTCACACATAGAATAAGAGATGTGGAGAGGAACTACAGAATGGATAGTATTACAACATAATTTTGTAGTAACCTTCTCATTTAAGCATGAGAACCCCAACATTGATTTAAATCTGAAGCTTATATGGGCAGTGATATTTTTTGATGAATACAAGGTCGAAATTATAATATAATATCAACAACAGAACATACAGACAGTCAAAGAGTTACTCACATTTTATCATGTCAAAGAAGAAGAACCATGTGAAGATGATCCACACAAAATTAAAATCGCAAAGATTGAAGGAGATAGAGAGAGAGGTGGAAGTTCCATCTCTTGAGTTAGAGGCATTTGCTGCACGAATCGAAGTCAAGAAAGTCAACATTGAGACTGGAGAAAATCCTAAAATGGAAAGCATTGGAAGCTACTAGGATGAGCAGACACTAGAAAGGATAACATAGTTATTTCTTGAATACAGTGACCTATTTCCAATAAAATTTACATATATGAAATGTATAGCAGGTGAGCTAGGTGAGATGAATATACCCCTAAAACGAGATTCTAGACGTTTTAGACAGAGACCTTACAGGATGAATCCAGTGTATAAGTAGAAAGTGAAAGCAGAAATTGACCGAATGTTGGAAGTTGGTGTCATAGAACTAGTGGAGGAATCTGAATGAATTAGTACTATGGTAGTCCAGGAAAAGAAGCAAGGGGGGATACGGATTTTTTTAGATTTGATAAAACTCAATTATGCTTTCTTAAATGATCATTTCCCTAACCCTTTTATAGATGAGGTCTTGGAGAATGTGGGAGGCCATGAAGCATATTCATTCATAGATGGATTCTCAAGTTACCATCAGATCAAAATATCTCCAGAGGATAGGTATAATACTACCTTTTCTACAGAATGGGTATCCTACCAATATCTAGTTATTCCCTTTGGATTGAAGAATACACCAGGCATATTTTCAAGGGTGGTCATAGCTGCTTTGAAAGAGTTCATACATTAGTTTTTATAAGTATATTTGGATGAATGGATTATGTTTATTATTTTGAAAGATCATGTAGAAGTTTTAAGTCTAATTTTGGAAAGATGCAGACAATGTCAAATCTCACTAAACATCAAGAAATGAATTTTTGGTGCACCTTTTGGGATACTGTTGGGACATATAATGTGAAAATAGGGCCTACTGGTTGACCCTGCTAAGATTGTTGTCATTTTGAACTTACGACCACCAAAGTCAGTGTGCCAGTTAAGAGCCACACTAGGGCATACATGATACTATAGGAATTTTATAAAGGGGTATGCACATATTACTGCACCGATAGAAAATTTGTTGAAGGACACCAGATTTTAGTGGAATGAGGATTGTCAGTAGGGATTAGACACCTTGAAGGAAAAGATGGTGACAATGCCTATATTAGTGTTTCCAGATTGGGAAAATACATTTCATGTGCATGTAGATGCATCAACTATAGCACTTGGAGAAATTATAGCGCAACCAGGAGCATGGGACTTAGATAATCCTATATCCTTTAAGAGCATGAAGTTATCAGTATCTGAGCAGAGTTACAACACCACAGAAAGAGAAGGCCTATCCATGATGTATGCACTTCAGAAATTGAGACATTATTTATTTGCCAAACACTTTAGAATGTTCATATATCATTCTAACCTCAAATATATACTCATCAAGCCAGTTTTAAGGGGGGGTATCTATAGATGGATGTTAATTTGATTTTGAAGTAATAATCAAACCAGGAAAGTTGAATGCAGGACCAAATCACTTGTCAAGGGTAACCAATGGAGAATAACCTACTAACTTGGAAGACAGCTTCCCTAGTGCACAGTTATTTTCAGTACAGGTAGATGATGAATATTTTATTGACGTCATTGAATTCCTAAGTACAAGAGTTTCACCACAGGAGTTTAGTATTGTGTAGGATAAAAATTTGGTAGTCAAAGTTGCAAACTATCAACTCATTACAGGTCATTTGTACAATATGGGTGCAGACAACATTTTAAGAAGGTGTGTATTGGAACATGAACCACCCAGGGTTTTAACAGAATCTTTTGAAGGTATAGATGGAGGAAACTATGCAGGAACATCTACCACACAGAAGGTATTGCGTGCAGGTTTATGGTGGCCAAGATTTCATAAATATTCCAAAGAATATTGCTAGAACTATGATGTCTTTCAGAGAGTTGGAAAACCCAACAGGAGGGATGAGATGTGCCTATGACCACAAGTAACTCTTTAGGTATTTTACAAATGGGAAATAGGTCTTTTCGAACCTATTAATCCACCAACAAGAAGGTTAAGAGCTATATATATCATTACTGTGATAAAATACTTGACTAGATGGGAAGAAGAAACAACATTCAAGGATTATAGTGCACTTATTAATTGAGAAGGTGAACATAAGATTTGGATGTCCCATGATTATGATGAGTGACCAAGGAACCCATTTTCTTAACAGTACCATCAAGGCTATGACTAAGGATTTTGAAGTCCATCACTAGAAGAGTACACCATATCATCCTCAGACAAATGGGATAGTATAATATTTCAACAAGATTTTGGAGAATGATTTGACAAAGAATGCAATGTTAAAAAAGATGATTGGGATTTGAAAATACCAACAGTACTATGTTCATACAAGAATACATGCAAGAATTTGACAAGACAAACACCATTCAGATTGGTGTATGGATAGGAAGCAATGGTGCCATTAGAATTTCTAGTACCTAATCTGCGCATAGAAACCATTACCAATATGACAGAACAAAGAGAAGTACAAGAGAGTTTAAGTCAACTAATGAAAATGGAAGAAGACGTGACTCTGGCAGGATTTCACCAAGAGGTACAAAAAGAAAGGGACAAATCCTAGCATGACAGACGTATAAAGAAGAAGATATTTAAGGAGGGAGATCTAGTTCTCCTCTATGACAGTAAGTTTTTGCAACACCTTGGTATGTTCAAAATGCATTGGTTAGGGCCATATGAAGTAAATGGTGTCATAGATGGAGGATGTGTGTAGCTAAAGTACTTGGGAGGAACATAACTGAAAGGAATGGTGAATGGTAGTCGACTGAAACTGTATAGGGACAACCGACCTACTAGATCCCAATAGTTGCAACATAGTAAGGAAGCTATGTGTATAGTGTACTATAGTATATATTAGGAAATAAAACTTCCAACAAGAAAAAAAAATGAGAAAAAAAAAGAAAAAGGAATACAGAAACAAAAAAAGAAGAAAAATACAAAAAGAGAAAGAAGTTGGGTGAATGAAAGGAGTGTGGAAAAAGTCACATGCAACAACTAATGCGACAAAATAGAAATACAACATGTAGGAAAAAATTAAACACTACGCAAATGCACACAAAAGTGAAAAATACAACCAAACAGTTATGACCAGGTTTATAAAGTGTGGAAACCATGGGTTAGCTCGACACTTAGCGATTTTTTAGCATAGAGTGAACTAGAGGTGTGTGACCTAAGCGTAATTGTGCGAAGAAGAGAGAATTTTCCCAACTCACATAGAACATGACACCACCAAAGTTTGTCACTCTAGGGAAATATGTACGGGTTACTTGACAGGGCCAAAGGAGGAAGGAAAGGATGGCGGAGCTCAAGAATTTCATCGATATGGAAGATGTTACAACCTCAGAGAAAAAGTCACTTATCCCGATGAGGGTTGAGGAGGAAATGTTGACAAAGGAACAAGGGGAAGTGGCACAGGGCTCCAAAACTCGAAATGCAGTACCAACCCTAACCCCAAAAAACCAGCTTAACCTGAGGAAATGAAGGGTCAACAAAAGGGTCACGATGAAGAGGAGGTGTTGGTCAAGGAAATGACCAACTAGCCGAAATATGAGGGGGAAGAAGATGACGCAATAGAAACAATGACAAAAGTACAACCTGCCATCTATTAGAAAATAAAGGCATAGGACATTGTATAAATCACACTTCCCTACCTCCAATACATAGTGGTAACCATGGAAGACATGCTTGGGAAAGTTCTTAAACTAAGGTACTCATACCATGATGTGCACGACTTGACAAAGTTCTCATACTTGGCCGAGGAATATTACTTGGCAGACACAAGGAAAATTGGACCCCTAGGAAAACCTATCATGGATCCCGCATAGTGGATAACATGGGTCTACAACTCCAGGATCATGAACCTCCTAGACATACTGCACTTCTGGCGTGTTAAGATTGTTGGGTTGTGCGTCAATAAATTGCTAGCCCAGGTACATGAAGGAATTTTCTAGATTCATAGGCCAGTCCAGCTTGATGTGGAATTGATCACCAAAATTGCATGGTTACCCACAACAGGCACACAACCAAGAGAATACTTGGACAACAAAGTGTATGAGAAGAAGATTGTTGAGATAGTCAAGTCACAGTTTGGTACCAACAGAGGGAGTAGAGGGATTTTTTCTTAGAGACATCAATGATGACAGGACAAGGTTCGATAATAATCTCATGGCTTATAAATTGTTGAGGAATTATAGGAAAGAAGAGGCTCCAACATGATTCATCATCGTTACGCATCAAAAATACTCACTTTGATAGTGTCGCAAGTGTCGTCATTACAAAGGTCGCAAGTGTCATCATTACAAGTGTCGCAAGTGTCGCAAGTGTCAAGGAAGCATAATTCCATGATGCCTATGTAATGCCTATAACGACATGAGAAGGACACTTAAAAAACCTAAAACATTTGATTTGGAAGAGGATAAATGAGTCAGTAGGCTCATGAACCTTTTTCCATCTGAAAACACTCAAAAAACTAAGCTTTTGAAGGAGAGCGCTCCCCTATACCTCTTCTGGGAGCGCTGGCGCTCCCCCTTACACTATCTGGGAGCATTATAAAGCTCCTTTGGCCCTTTTGAGGGAGCACTGGTGTCTTTAGGAGCACTGTCACCCCCCTTAAGCCTACTGGGGAGCGTTGTAGCACTCTGATGGCCCTTTTGAGGGAGCGCTACCTATTCTGGGGAGTAGTTGAGTTGTTGGGATCAATGGGGGAAGGATCTTTTCATTCTTGGAAGGCAGTTGGATTCGAACCCTCAATCAATCCATGGTCTTAGGGCTGATCCTCAACTGAAGGAGGAAAATCCTCAACTTCCCCAAGGATATCTCAAGTGGTTAAAGCCTCTCCAAGGCTATATAAGCAAGCTTTCTAATGGTGAAAGGGGACTAAAAAAGGAGAATCACACCAAACTTATGATCTTATAAGTGGTGCTGGAATAGAGATGATTTGGAGGCAATAGACCTATGATCTCATAGGGAGAAATCAATGAAGCTATCATCATTCAGATCGTGGATATTTTGAGCAAGGGGTAGATAAGGAGGACTTGATAGAGCTGCTGCAATCAATCCACGGTTGTAAGCAATGTTTTGTCCTCATTAATGTAATTTTCTTGGCCTGTTTCTTTCTAATTCATGTTCAATATCACATGAATTTGTCTCTTTAGTAGATAGACCTATTTCAGACTAATCTTGATAGAGTAGGAAGTGGTCGTACTTTGTTTGTCTACAGGGTTTATCGAGGAGCGAAAGATCAGAGTTCAACTCAGAGCGTACAGGGACAAACACTGGTAAAAGGTACTTATTTTATCCTTCCTCCTCACACACTAGTCCACATAGATCTAAAATTAAGTTAGTGACCATGATAAGTACTTTCTGTCTTAGATTTAAGAGTCTAGCTCTTTGAGGAGATCTACCTGTCTCCAGGGAGATTTTCCTTCAACAGAAACTGGCGACTCCACTGGGGATGATTCGAATCAAAATTTTAGTTTTGATCTTCCTCATAGACCTTGTATTTCCCTTTGGTTGTTTTCCAACCTTTTTCACCCCTTCATATCTGATTGCACTTGCTGATTGATTCTTTACCCCATCACACTCAGCCTGATTGTCAAAATTTGACTGAATTTTGGGTTTTTTGGATCTTTTTCTGAGCTTTAGGACACCAGTGCTCCCCCGCCTTGTTAGGGGAGCACCAGTGCTCCATTAAGATTCTATAAAGAGATTTATAACGCTCTGGTGGCCCTTATACCAGAGCGCCAGCCCCTTTTTGCCCAAAATCTCTTCAAAAATTGCAATTTTTGAAGGTCCAAACCCTGTTTTTTCACTTGTTGGGCTGCTTTGTGATTCAATGATTCTTCCTTTTACCTTTGACATACTTCCTCCTGAGAATTAAACATCTTATTGTTCATATTTTATTCCCTTCTTCATTCTTTTTGAATTTTTTGTTGTTGAGAGCTTGAAATCAATCCGCTGCTTTTCTCCTTTCCTATCCGACTGAGCAAGAATTCCAATGAAGGAAATCTAAAGTTTGTGACTCATCTCACTTGGTTTTTTGAAGGTCATTGTTCTTTGAACACTTCATTTTTGTGTGAATTGTTTGGTTCTTTCATTGTTATTTTTTGTTCTGTGTTTACTTCTTTCTTCAATCATAGCAAGAGGGTGTGTGTTGTGTGTGCGAAATCTGATCCTACTTATCTGAATCTCCTTGATCTAAAAAGGTAGTTGATAGGAGAAGTTTTTCGCATTGAATTAGTTATCATTCACATAAAAATGGAAAAGTTACATTTTAGTGCTTGATTTGAATATTAGAAGGCATTTTTCGAAAAGGTTTTAGCATTGCACTGGATTCGATTGAGAACCAATTGATAGAGGATTTTTCATATTAGTGTTTGAAAGTGAAAACGACTCCCTCTCTTTCCCTTAAATAGCTTTTCATTGAGAAGAAATGATTGCTTACCATATTTCATGCATCCTTTTGGGCATTGATTCATCATTCCATTAGTTTCACTTTCGTACACCCTTTGAGTAAATAAAAGTTATAAAATGAACGGTAATTAAAGATTATCTAGAACATTTTTGTTTTTAGGATCTTCCACCAACAGTAGACTAGGGTTAAGACTTTGGATTAGGTTGTGAGTACAACTCTCCAAAGTTTTCAAAACAAACATTAGCATCCTGAGTTAGGGAGAGTCAAATCCTATTTTCGTATAAGTTTTCCTGGGATCCCCCTCTCACACAGGGGTTACGCACAAGGTTGCACTCGGGAAAGCTACAGAAATTATCCTTTCGTGGTTTGAATGATTGTAGTAGTCAGATCGTATTATGGGGATCGCTTAAAGGTATACCCACAATGTTGAGTGAAAGCCTTTCAAGTTGATTTCAGGCTATATACCCTGCCCGTATGTTTGGACTGGATTGTCGACTGTACCCGTCCAGGGGCTGACTATGAATTGGTAACCTTAGTGGCCATAATCTTTAGGGTCTTACATGAGGTGACAGTGAAGGGAAGTCTCACTGTACCTGGAGCAGACATTGGTCAAAATCACTCGGGCTCCTTGGAGGGTAAATCCACAATTACTGTGTGGAATCTTGCACCAAGGTGTAAGTTCGTTACATAGGTCGCCATTGTAACTGTTCCACCATATCCCAGCCCCTTCTCGACTTAATCATGTGACATTGGATTTCATCACCAACTAGTACGATCATCGAGAGAAGTTTTGTCTGCTTGGTTGATTCCTAGATTTGTTAGCGCATGCTCTTTCTTTTTGTTAGTTGGCCCTATATTTTCAGCGTGATCTATTATTCTCCACAATTGATCCCGTAGATGATAAAGGTCTTTTCCAATCACGTAGGATGCAAGGGCTACCTCCGAAAGGATATCAACCCTTACCTTCTAACCGTCTAGAAGACAACTACCATAGAGAGCTAGAAAATCCATCTGACATTGAAAGTGCTATTGCTCCCCCGTTAGATAACCTAGAAGACACTTTGGGCACGGTTGAAAATCCCACCACACCTGTGTCGGTAACTCCTCCCGAACCACTTTTGGTTCGTTTAGACTCCCTTGGGAATGTCATATATGAAGAAGTCCCACGATTACCGGAGAGGATATTTACCCAAACATATATGGGATCCACAGAACCACTCTTTGGTGACGAGTATAGGACTCTTGTTCATCCTAGCACCGCAGTAGCAACCAATCCCACACCTGCTCGTTCTGTATGGAGGACTTCATTGGGACACGATCTCTATGAACATTTCGAATCTATTTGGCAACCCTTTCATCCTCATGACCCTCCTAGTGAGACAAGACCATCCGGTCAAACCATGAATCACCCAGTCGATCAGGTTATTCACTCTACTGTCATGCCAGCACAAGTCCATCCTAATGATGGACTCATCACCTCTACTCTTCCCCAAAGCACTTCAATTTCTACCCCTATTTCTACAAGTCTTTACTCTACAACTCCACATGTTCCACATGATCCTACTAGGACATCTTCTCACCTATGAATGTAGACCCCTACTAGCCAAACGCAAATGGCTGGAGGGAAACCACCATCCAACATACCTTTCCCTCCTAGAGGACTACCTTTCCATGGTGGGCCTGCCCCTCTCGGGGGACAACCCCCTGTTCATGCTCCTCCTGGAGGGAAACCTCCATTTTCTAGTCAAACCCCAGTCATACATCCACCACTGGCAGAGGGGAAACCCTCATTTTCTTGAAACCCTTCACAATCCTAGGGAGTATCTTCATGAGGCACTTTTACTCAACCCCACGCTGGGGGGCACTTGTATAATAACCCACTAGGAGGAGTATCCAATACTGTCCCTTCCAGAACATCTTATGGGCAATCTCATCTGGGCAATATCCAAAACACCACCTGGAGTTCTCTGGGACCATAGTCTTATCCTTCTTATGGGCCTCATGTGTATCTGCCTCCGTGATCTACTCCTTACCATTCTTAAGGCCAAAATATGTATCCTCCTCATGGGAAAATAAATCACCTGGCCTATAATGTTCAGAACCCACCGGGTTACGCCCATGTTTCTCATGCACCGTCGAATCCTTCTTACCCTGGCCAGCAACAACCTTACATAGGAGGACCTACTGGCTACAACTATCCACCTAACCCAATCTATGGTCCTACTAGTGTTCCTATGCCACACTAGTATCATTCACACATTAACTGACAACTACCTTTCCTTGCGACTCTGGATCTCCCAGACTTGTCTCGATTAACTAATGATCCTATTTCTCATTCACTAGTTTGGCCAATCATTCTAGCTAAGCTTCCTTCTGATATTCCAAAATTTGATGGAAACCCTGGCGAAGATCCAAACAACCATGTGATGACTTTCCATTTGTGGTGTTCATCAAACTCCCTCATGGATGATTCTATACGTTTGCATCTTTTCCAGCGAACGCTTACCGATTCAGCAACAAAGTGGTACATTGAACTACCACGTGCTTCTTTTCATGATTTCAATTCCTTTGCCATGTCTTTCCTCATGCACTTTCAACTGCCTATTCGTTACGACATAGGTACTGAAATCTTGACCTCCCTTCGTCAAACTAACTCCATGCATATCTCTGACCATATTCATGAGTGGAGGCGACGACAAAGGATGATCAAGGCGGTCATTCCTGAAATTCTCTTGGAAGAATGGTTTACTAAATCATTGTTACCCCTGATCGCTCGCGATGACGCTATGGGTGGTGCGGTCACAGAGGAACAAGCCATTTCTCGGGCTCAGTACTTAGACTTGGTTTATTCTCAATCTGTTACTTTGTATGATTTGCTTCTGAATGTTTCTCGAGCTAATACCAATCCTTCTAAGCCATCATCCTCATCTCATGCAGATGGTATTATCGGTTCCGTCAAATCCAAATCAACTACACCCTCCTCTACCTCCCCCCAAACTCAGATCTCTGAGGTGAATGCAGTTCAATCTGCCCCTTCACAATAATTTGGAGGCAAGAAGAAGACAAAGAATAAATCAAAAAATAATAATGAACAAGCCAAGAATCAAACACCTGCTACCAAAAAGAAACCACAACAGAAATTGAAATTCCCGTGTATCATTTGTGGTGACGATCACTACACTCGAGATTGTCCACTTCGCAATGAAGTGGCCAAAATTTTCCACGGGAAGTCACAACCCGTTGTGCTTACTCAACCTTTTCCACAGCAATAATCCATGGTTGCTCAAACCCCCTCTCTTGGGGCCAGTTCTAGCGAACCTAATGATGAGGCTTCATCGAGTGCACATATTTATATGTTTAATGGGATCAATTTGACCACTCGCTCTAAGACCTATGACATGCCAGGTAACCCTGACAAAGGAAAAGACACTAACGGTGTCGACACTTTACCGGACCCATCATCATCCTCCCTTAGTCTTCCATCGGTTAATCCTCCATCTGGACCACTTCAGATTGAGAAACGCATGTTCGAATATATCTTACGTCCTCCTAAGAGCACTATCCACAAAGCTAAATTTAATCCTAGTTCACGTGCTTCTCAAAACTACACATTGTTGAAGATTTGGCTCAAGCATCGTGTGCTATGTCTACGTTAGAAGTTCTACAACACTTCCCCAGTCAACGTAAAATGCTCTTGACCACTCTTGGTGCTGTTGATCCTGAGTCATCCAATCAGATCATGTTTAACCTGGATAATTATGCATCTCGACTCTCACACCAACTTGCTTTGCAAGTTTATGTTGTTGTTTACAATCAACAAATCCATCGAACTATTCTGGATGAGGGAGCCTCAACTTGTGTCATGTCTTTAGCATGTTGGAAAGGTTTAAAATCACCAGCACTCAACAAGTCCCCAACGATGTTACGCACCTTCGATGGGTGAGATTTTCATCCCCATGGGCTTTTACAGTCCCTGCCCATCTAATTGGGTGGAAAAATTGTTACTGTTGATGTCGAGGTGGTCGATGCTCCCCTCGATTACAACTTGTTACTCATAAGAAGTTGGTTTTATGCCATGATTGTCGTTGCCTCATTGGTCTCTCAATGTGTACAATTTCCTCACCAGGGAAAAATTGTCACTGTTGATCAGTTGGATTTCTGCATGACCGATGTTGGCGCTCCCGCTACCAACAATATTCCTTTCTTGGGAGACCACAAGATCACATATGAAAGCGTTGGTGTTGGCTTACTGAAATATTCTAGCCTCATGGGTACCTTCCCTACACCACATCCACCGACTACACATCACATCGCCATCGTCGATATGATTTCGACCATGGCTTATCAATCTTTGGAATCATCTGACCCTCAGATTGTACCTTGTCCATTGGAATTTGATGCACTAAGTGACACCGTGCCACTTAGTCTAGCCAAAACATCATATGTTTCTATCCCATCTTCTTCTCCATCGTTGGATTCCCAACATCTATTGGCACCTGACAGTTCCTCAATGCAATCACAGTTGAGTTCCTTGTCATCTGCGATCGACTACATTTCCCCAAGTTTTCCTTCAGATGAATATATTCCAAAGATACTCTGCATCAACAAGTTACCTTGGGATAATAACCATCACCAATCCTATTTTCTTCCCCCTCATGAAGAAATTCGGGTAGATATACAGTCTATCTCCCCTCTTGGTGTTGATTTTTCGTCATCTCCCATGATTTCAACTTTTGACGATCTAGATCCGGTAGTGGACATGGTGATTTCTTCAGTAGGTTTATTAGAGCCTGGTCTCCTTACTCCTATCGCGGCCCTCGACCTGTGTTCCTTCTCGAGTGACTATCTTCCATCTAGAAAAGTTCTCCTGGAGGCCATGACCACGTTTTATCCATTGACATGGTACCCTTCCAGAGCATTATCCTCTTGGAAGCCATGATCAAAAAACCACAAGCATAGTTTCTCTTCTCTGTGGCAAGCTCATTAAAAAATGAAACAAAGGCCTTGAGCATAGTTATTTTCCTGTGTTAAGCTCGTTAAAAAATGAAACCGTCATCTCTCTTGAAACTTCTTTTCATCCACCCTTCTCCTTTTTCTCATCTACTAGAGAAATTGGTGACAACATCAAATCCGGTGAATGAATCAAAGCTTGGAGGGAATGTCTCCAGCCTTTGCTGATCATTCTGGAGTTAAGCCACTAGCTTTCAAGCTGGGGGCATACCGAGATTAGTCTTTGTTCTTTCTCATTCTCGTAAATACATGAGAATGCATCTGGGTAGACTTTTATCTCTTTTTCAGACCTGTATGGATACATGAAAAAGGAACCCCCTGGAGTCTCCTTTAAGCTCTTTTCAGACTCTCTAAACATGAAAATATTGCCGAGTGATCTTGCTTCCTTTCCCACTCGTTAAAAGGTTTGAAAGGGTGTCTTTCGAGTGATAATTTATCTCTTTTTCGGCCTCGTGAGACTACCATTATGAAAAAGGACAACACTGGAGTCACCTTTAAGTTCTTTTCAGACTCTCTAAAGATGAAAAGATTGCCGAGTGACCTTGTTCTCTTCACGCTCATTAAAGTATTTGAAGAAAATGTCTGTTGAGAGATAGTTTATCTCTTTTTCGGTCTCGTTGAGAGAGTTCTCTTTTACGTGTTTTTCTAGACTCTATAATCATGAAAAACCTTCGAGTTTTCTGTCTTTGGACTCGCTAAACAAAACATTGACAGACCCATATGGGATCGAACCCTTACTTCTTCTAGTTCGTTAAACAAAGGAAGAGGAACTTACCAAAGGTGAGTTTTATTGAGCATGTGTTATCCTCCTCGAGTTCGTTCAATTAAAAAGAGGTATTCGTCTATCTGGATGGGGGGGAAATTGAAAGAAGCAACCCAAGCAGTTTCTTTTTGTGAACATTACCAAGTAACTCTTAGAGTCGCCCTTGAACACGACACTTTGTCTTTTGCACACATTATAATTGGCTGAACCTCTGCACTGAGCCAATCCTTTGAGTTTCTTTTACACCTTTGGGTCACCCAACATAAGTCATAGCATCCACTGCATAATCAAGTTTTGGTCCATGTCATGTTTCTACTGTTGTGCCTCAGTGTTCAAGGGAAGTATCCATCTCGTGAGTCAGCCATCAAAAATATATTGTCTCAATACCCATGTTAGTCCATGTTCATTTGATCTACCAATTACATCTCTGTATCTGTTTCATGTCGTTGATGGGGGATACATTAAAGCCCTCCTTTGACGAGCCTATTCCTATCGACTTCAACACATTATCCAAGAACAAGACTTAGAAACCCATAAGTACTTTGGGACCTGCATGCCTCAATGGAAGGTTTCCTCACATTTGACAGTGGGTTTACATCATTGACCTCTGATCGGATGATTCCATGGATGTTCGACTTCAGCCCATCCATTAACATTCGTTGGAATGTACTAGGGTACCTTGGGAATCATTGACATTAATGGTGATCTCCCTCGTGCTTGTTGATGGTTTACATCATTGACCAGTAATCAAGTGGTTTCTACCATGTTCGACATCAGGACATCTATTCACATGGTTAGATTCGTACTACATCGGGATTGGTAAGAAGACCCTAGGTTGAGTCATCACTTTGATATGTACTTTGCCCAGGTTGCGATGGAATTTCTCTTGAACAATGACACATATATTGTCACATAGATCCACTTTGTATTGGTCGTGGCTATGTCTTGTCATCTCATAGATCCACTATGTATTCTTTGTGGCTACAATCAATTCATGTCATAAGAGTATAGATCCACAATGTATTTTCAGTGGCTATACCTTTTTACCAATACAATTATGGATCTGCAGTGTATTTTATGGCGGCCATATCTGGCAAGTCTTGATCACCCAAGCATAGGTATGCCTACCTTGGGTTTGAAACATGTCATAATATTTGTTGGATGTTTGTGTGTAGTTTTTGTCAGGTTCTATGCATCTATACCTTTGCTTGAAAGTCTACAAGCATTTCAGTTATCAGTTCATCTTCTAACTTCATACTTTGGGGGGCAATCTGTTACACATAAAAAATACTCACTTTGATAGTGTCGCAAGTGTCGTCATTACAAAGGTCGCAAGTGTCATCATTACAAGTGTTTCATTTTTCTCACAAGTGTCACAAGTGTTAGGGAATCATATTGCCATGATGCCTATGTTGTGCCTATAACGACATGAGAAGGACACTTAAAACACCTCAAACATTTGATTTGGAAGAGGAGAAATGAGTCAGCAGGCTCATGAACCTTTTTCCATCTAAAAACACTAAAAAAACTAAGCTTTTGAAGGAGAGTACTCCCCTATACCTCTTCTGGGAGCATTGGCACTCCCCCTTACACTGTCTGGGAGCGTTATAAAGCTCCTTTGTCCCTTTTTAGGGAGTGTTGGTGTATTTAGGAGCGTTGGTGCCCCCCTTAATCCTACTGGGGAGTGTTGTAGCTCTCTGATGGCCCTTTTGAGGGAGCGCTACCTATTCTAGGCAGCAGTTGAGTTGTTGAGATGAATGGGGGAAGGATCTTTTCATTCTTGGAAGGAAGTTGGATTAGAACCCTCAATCAAGCCATGGTCTTAGGGCTGATCCTCAACTGAAGGAGGAAAATCCTCAAGTTCCCCAAGGATATCTTAAGTGGTTAAAGCCTCTCCAAGGCTATATAAGCAAGATTTCTAGTGGTGAAAGGGGACTGAAAAAGGAGAATCGCACCAAACTTATGATCTTATAAGTGGTGCTGGAACATAGATGATTTGGAGGCAATAGACCTATGATCTCATAGGCAGCAATTAGTGAAGCTATCATCATTCATATCGTGGATCTTTTGAGAAAGGGGTAGACAAGGAGGACTTAGCAAAGCTGCTGCAATCAATCCACGATTGTAAGCAATGTTTTGTCCTCATTAATATAATTTTCTTGGCCTGTTTCTTTTTAATTCGTGTTCAATCTCACATGAATTTGTCTCTTTAGTAGATAGACCTATTTCGGATTAATCTTGATAGAGTAGGAAGTGGTCATACTTTGTTTTTCTACAGGGTTTATCGAGGAGCGAAAGATCAGAGCTCAACTCAGAGCGTGCAGGGACAAACACCGGTAAAAGGTACTTCTTTTCTCCTTCCTCCTCACACACTAGTCCACCTAGATCTAAAAGGAAGTCACTGACCATGATAAGAAATTTTTGTCTTAGAGTTAAGAGTCTAGCTCTTTGAGGAGATCTACCTGTCCATAGGGAGATTTTCCTTCAACAATCGCAATCGTCGCACAGTGAGCCAAAGGGATCATGTTTAGTTGGGTGTGATACCTGCTAAACCAATTTTTGATCAACTGTTGGAATGCGCAGGACAATGAAACTTAGTTCCATTATTCCTAGCTCCTTATCCTCATTACATTGGCCACTTGGCAGGAGCCAAATTTTTTAGCTTTTCTTGATACAAAAGGGAAGTGTTACGCAAGCAGGTATGAATCCCTTTGGCAGGAAAAGGATACAAAAAAATAGTAGGAGAATAGCATGGTGTTCGCTATGCTCTGGAAGATATAAAATAATGAACAACCAATGTGTGGTGCATTCCTGTGGAAGTGGTCCAGGATTTTGAAGGGATATCTCATTTTAAGGAATCTAGGCACCATATGTGGATCCAAAGAAGAAATGGTTGGAGATGCAGTACTACGTCACTAGAGAAGAGGTTGATTGGAAAATCAAGACTGGCCTACACAATGGAAGGCTCCAGTAGAAAAACCAACAATAAAGATAACAAAAACAACATCAGACAAACCGAAGGGGCAAGCAGAAGAAGGACCATCAACAAAGACAAATAGCCCAGCTGCTAATACTAGGAAGCTCATGACATGCACTCAGGAATCTAGAAGTAGCACAGTTTCGAAGAGGCCAAGGAGGACAACAACAATGCCTATGGAATATTTTTAGGGGATGCCAAGAATGAAGAAACATCTCGGGCTGTAGAAGAAGGGGATCAAATGAAAAAGAGTGGGGTGCATCCCTCATTGAAACAAATAACTACAGTTTTGGTGGAGGAAATGTGCAAAAATATGAAATACACCAAGAAGGCCCCAGTCATCACCCTAACAGAGGATGATGATGAGTTTGTGGCATACAAGGCCCATGATAGGGGGGAATATGTGGTCTGCATCACAGAATCACAAAGAGAGGAGATCATGGAAAATTTCATAGAACTCTATGATACTCTACAACAACTAAAAATTCATAAAGTACAAAAGGCTACAACACAACAGCCTGAAAAGACACAAAACCCCCTATGCAAAGGGAAAAAAAAGATACATTTCAAATAGTGGTGTAGATAAGTGACATATTTATGGTCACACAACAAAAAACCTATCAGAATATCACATAGAAACCCATGGGGGACATAGACCACTTTGATTTTTTCATGGTGTAGATACCCATGAAAGCACTATATGGACTCTAGGCCAGTGTAATGCAGGAGGTACAATCGAGAGCTTTTGTAGATGCCACCAAATTGGAAGTTGGTAGGGGGGCCACATAAATGTTACAAATTACCAACAACCAATTGAATTCAGAGAAGGAAGAGGAAAAATGAAGCACTAACAATCTAGAGAAGGGGATAACAACAACATACAACCGCATTCCAAACAACACACAAACACCAGGTAGGACTGCAGACGAAAAGATAAAGATCATCTTGTAGAAAATCAAGGGATATAGGCAAGAGATAGAGGATTTGAAAGAAAAAATTAATCATACGTCTCCTCCTGAAGTCCACGAGAAAAGAGAAAAACAAGAAACATTCCAGACAGATGATATGTAAATGGAAGACAAGGAAATTGCAAAACTATTTGGCAGAACTACGCAAATATGGACTACTTTAGAGGAGGATGAAAAGTTCAAACAAATAGACCAACAAAAGAATAAAATCAACACTAAAATGCAAGAGTTGAATAAGAGAAAAAAATCCATGAGTATGACAAAACTCTTGAAGGGAATGTAGGAGATGAATACCCTATAGAAAGACTTAAAAACTACGCAAATCAATAAACAAGCAAGATAAGCCCAGCTGGATCCCCTCCAGGAGAAAGCAACGCAGATAATTGCAAAGATGTAGGAAGAGAAGAAAAGGATGGTGCAGGAACATACATAGAGTGTAACATTGTTGAAAGAACATATAACAGAGAATATGGTCGAGGCGCTAACATATAAAGTTGCACAAGTGAAAGAAAAAAGGGAAGTGACTAGCATAAAAGTTCCACATCTTGGAGAAGGATGTACATGGAGCGTTCACCACCTTAGTGGCTCGGGACAAGCCACATGTTAGTGTTGGGGTCCTATTGGCATAGGTCTATTTTAGGAGAAATATATATTTTTGGGGCATACCTATTTTTGGAAGAGAAGGTCTATTTTTGGAGTGCATGCCTTACGAGGCAGAAAAGAAGCATGCATCAAAACAAGGAAAAGAAACATGTAGGAGGAAAACCAATGTGGTTTTCATTTAGACAAGCCTAACCATGTCAGGGTTAGGGTTTTTGACAATATTGTAATGACTATAAGCCAATAGAGTAGTATATATAAATACCTAGGAGGTCTAGGTTGGGGGTTTGTGGGTTATTGATTGTTGTGATTTTTGTTATGGTAATTGTGGTAGATCCAAATAAGTTAGTTTTTTAGGGTTAGGACATAGGTTGTGGAGCCTGGTGTGATATATTCATCCTCCCAGAGGGTAATTACCCTCCTTTTGATTATAATCTTGAAGATGTAATGCATGCAATGTAGATTTTACAATAGAATTAATAAAATAGCAGAAGAGCTAGATCTTTGTGGATGTAACCCTAGGAGGGGGTGAACCATGGTAAAATGTTGTGACTTTTTGTGTTATAAATGATTTATTTTAGTTATTTTTTTAATCACCAGTTAAATAATCAATTATTAAATGTAAATATAACAACATGCATACATAGTTAATGATGAATGAATACTAGAAGTAGATGAATTATTAATGGTGTTGATGCATAAGGAGAAGAATCAAAACACAGTCTCAACTCCTTCCTAGAATGAAAACACCGGATTAATGCAGTTCCCCATAAATCTATCTTAGGTAAGACTACACTGAGAAATCTGTGTGCAACGTTGCCTTCTAGTTTACTAGGAGGGACGATAGTTTTGAGGGTTTTGTTGGAAACCTATTCGAGATTAGAACCCAAGTCAACCCAAGTAACCAACACTTTCCTTTCCATACCTAGACCTATACCTAGAACTAGACCTTTCCTTTCCTTGACATGTCTAGATTTCCTTAGCCTTTCCATATCTTGTATTTTCTTTCCATGTATTTAATTTCCTTGCCTTGATTTTCCTTGCCTATCCTTTCCTTTCCATGTCTTTCCTTTCCTTTCCTTGCCATTTCTATCATTTCCTTGTCTTAAATTTCCTTTCCTTGACTTGAATTTCCATGCTATTCCTTTCCTTTCCATGCCATGCATTGCATTGATTTTCCTTACCTTACCTTTCCTTTCATTTTTGTCTCTTTCCATGCCATGGATTGCATTTCCACGCAATGCTATTCCTTTCCTTTCCATTCCATGCCATGTCTTGACTTTCCATGTCATTCCTTTCATTTTCATTCCTTGTCTTTCCTTTCTTTTCCATACCTTGCATTTCCTTTCCATAAATAGACCTAGACCATTCCTTTCCATGCCTTGACCCTCCTTTCCTTTCCATGTTGTTTTTTTCCATGCCTTTCCTTTCCTTGCCTTTCCATGGCTTGCATTTGCTTTCCATACCTATACCCTTTCCATGCCTTTCGTTACCTTGACCTGACTTCTCATGCCTTGAATTTCCTTGACTTTCCTTGCCATGCCTATACCTAGACCTTTTCATGCCATGCCTTTCCTCTCCTTTCCTTTCCATGTAGATGCTTTCCTATCCTTTCCATGTCGTTCCTTGTATGTCTTTTCCATGTCATGCCTTTCCTTTCGATCCCTTGCCTCTCCTTTCCATGCCTCACATTTCCTTGAATTTCCTTTCCATTCCTTTCATTTTCTTACATTGCCTTGGGTTTCCATGCCATGCCTCGCCTTGCCTTGCATTTCCTTGCCTTTTCTTTCCATACCTAGACCTAGGCCTATAACTAGACCTTTCCTTTCCTTTCCTTGTATTTCCTTTCCTTTCCTTTTCTTTCCATGTCTAGACTTACCTTGCCTTGCATTGCATTGTCTTTCCTTTCATTTTCATTCCTTGACTTCATTTTCCTTTCCTTGACATACCTATACCTCTACCTAGACATTTCCTTTCCATGCCTTTCTATGAATTTCCTTCCCTTTATTTCCCATGTCTATCCTTTCCTAGCCTTTCCCTGTATTTCCTTGAGTTTCATTGTATTTCCTTGCCTTGTGTTGCATTGTGTTTCCATGCATTATCTTTCCATTCTTTTCCTTGCCTTTAGTTTCCATGCCTTATCTTTCCATGGTATAGTTCATCATTTAGGTCATGTTCTATGTCATGGTCTAGGTCATGGTCTAGGTCATGGTGATGATGTAGGTGTAGGTGTAGGTCTAGTTCTAGGTAATAGTTTAGGTCTAGGTGTAGGTCTATTTCATGGTATGGGTATAGATATAGCTCTAGGTCTAGGTCATGGTATAGGTATAGGTATAGGTCTAGGTATAGTTCATACCATGTCTAGCCTTGCCTTGCCTTGCCTTGCCTTTCCTTTCCTTAACTTGACTTTCCATTCCATGCCTTCCCTTGTCATTCCTTGTCTTGCATTTTATTTCCTTGCCTTGTAATACCTACACCTATACCTATACCTATACCTACACCTTTCCTTTCCATGCCTTTCCCTAAATTTCCTTTCCATGTCTATCCTTTCCATGTGTTTCCTTGTATCTCCTTGCCATGCCACGCCTTCCCTTTCCATGCCTTTCCTTTCCTTCCCATGACTTCCATTTCCTTGCATTTCGTTGTCTTTCCTTACATTACCTTGCCTTTACTTGAATTTCCATGCCATGCCTTGCCATGCCTTGCCTTGCCTTACCATTCCTTTAATTTCATTTCCATGCCTTTTCTTTCGTTGTTTCTCGGTTTGGACATTATTCCCCCATACCAAGTCACCAACATGTCCCCGAATGTCTTGAGGAGTCAAGTTGCAAATCATGATGGATGATATGTTGGTTTCATTGGAATTAGGGAAATGGATTAACGCTAAGGGGATTTCTCCATTATCATTATGTTTCGATGAAAATAATTTGTTGGAGGATCTCATGAACTAGGCTTTTTCTCAGTGAGGCAGAGTCTAATTTCTGAACAAGTGGTAAATTTTGAAGAAAACTATGTCGGGCGATTGTGGGTAGCATGGTTGGATGGGCCTTGGCTAAACATACATTCAAGATCTTACAAAACTTCATTATGTCGCTCAGTTTGGATTTTATGCCCCAAGACCAAATTGCTAATGTGTCCTTGAATGACTTGAGGAGGAGAGTTGCAACTCATGATAAAACTCTATTTGAGCCTCATATTGATTAATCATAGGTTATAGCTAGTAGTAGAACCCCTCCATTGTCATTTCATTTCCCATAAAATTATTTGTGGAGTATCTTCAGAACTAGAGTTTTTCTTAGTGAGAGATAGTGCAATTTATGTACAAATGGTTGATTTTGAAGAAAAGTGTGTCAGGTGGTTGTGGGTAGTGTCGTCACGTGGGCCTTGTTAAAAAAGACATGCAAGATATTATGGAAGCCCATTATGTTGCTTGGTTTGGATTTTATGCCCCCTAACCAAATTACCAACATGTCTGTGAATCTCTTGAGGAGGCAAGCTACAACTCACAATAAAAATCTAATCGAGCCTCATATTTATGAACTGTTGGTTGCATTGGACTTAAGGAACCATGTTACAAATGGTCGATTTTGAAGAATACTATGCGGGTGACTTTGAACAAGTGGTCAATTTTGAAGAACATTGTATTGGGAAATTGTGGGAAGCATGATCGTGTGGGCATTGGCCAAAAAAATGTGTTGGATCTTATAGAACTTCATTATGCTTCTCGGTTTGTACTTTATGCCCCCGAACCAAATTTTCAACATGTCCTTGAATAGCTTGAGAAGGTGAGTTGTAAATCATGATAAAACACTAGCACGACCTTGGATGATGAACCATTGGTTGAATTGGACTTGAGGAATTAGTTTATAGAAAGGGGAACCCATACACTGTCATTTTTTTCCATAAAGAGAATTTGTTGGAGGATCTCTGGAACTAGGGTTTTGCTCAATGAGGTATACTGTAGTTTCTAAACAAGTGGTCAATTTTGAAGAAAAATGTGTTGAGCGATTTTGGGTAGCATGGTTGCATGGGCCTTGGAAAAAAAAATGTGAAAGATATTATATAACTTCATTATGATCCTTGGTTTGGATTTTATGCCCCCATACCAAATTTCCAACATGTCCCTAAATGACTTAAGGACATGAGTTGCAACTTGTGACAAAAATATAAATGGGCATCCGTTTACAGAACTGTCAGTTTCATTAGAATTAGGGGACCTATTTACAGGTAGTAGAACCCCTTCTCTATCATTCCATTGTTGGGAAAAAAAAATTGGGAGGATCTATGAAAATAGGGTTTTTATCAATGAGGCACAATGAAATTTCTAAACAAGTGGTTGATTTTGAATAACACTATTCTAGGTGATTGTGGGTAGCATTTTCACCTAGTAATTGGACAAATAGACACATGGGAACCTACAAAACTCTATTATTTCACTTGGTTTGGATTTTATGCCCCTAGACCAAATTTCCAACATGTCTCTGAATGGCTTGAGGAGGTGAGATGTAACTAGAGATAAATCTCTAATTAGGTGTCATATTGATGAACCATCAGTTTCAGTGGAATTGGGGTGCCATATTACAGCTAGGGGAACCTCTCAACTATCATTTTGTTTTTGAAAAAGGTGTTTGTTGGAGGATATCAGGAACTAGGGTTTTTCTCATTAAGGCACAATGCAATTTATGAACAAGTGGTTGATTTAGAAGAGAATTGTACTAGGTGATTATGGGTAGCTTGGTCACATTATACTTGTAGAAATATACTTGTGGGACCTTATGAAACTCTGTTGTACCATTCAGTTTGAATTTTATGCACCTGGACGAAATTTCCATCATGTCCCTAAATGGCTCGAGGAGGTGAGTTGAAACTCATGATAAAAATCTAAATGGGCATCATATTGATGAACCATAAATTAAATTTTAATTAGGGCACCAGGTTACATCTAGGGGGACCCCTCCACTATCATTATGTTTCCCATCAAATAATTTGTTGGAGGATCTCAAGAACTAGGGTTTTGCTTAGTGAGGCACATTGTTATTTTTGAACTAGTAGTCTATTTTTAAGAACACTTTTGTGGGAGATAGTGGGTAGTGTGGTCGTGTGGGCCTTGGCCAAATATATTTGTGTGAGCTTATAAAACTCCTTTGTGCCACTTATTTTGAATTTTATGCCCTCGAACCAAATTTCCAACATGTCCCTAAATGGATTGAGGACGTAAGTTGCAACTCATGATAAAACTGTAACCGAGCCTCAAATTGACATGTTGTCAGTTGCATTGGACTCAGAGAACCAATTTATAGCTAGGGGGACCCCTCCATTGTCATTATGTTTTCCAAAAAAATGTTTGTTGGAAGATATTAGGAACTAGAGTTTTGCTCAATGAGGCACAATGCAATTTTTGAACAAGTGGTCGATTTTGAAGAACATTGTATGGGAGATTTTTGTTGGGTATGTGTTATATTCTTTGCATGTGTGTGTGTGTGTGGGTGCGCTACAACAACTGCGTCTGGCATTCCGTACCAACCAAGGCTCTGCCGTTGCGCCGGGCGCTTCCTAGGGGGGTCCCAGGGGGGGGCAGGTATGCCCCCCCCTGGTTACGCGGAGCGTTCAGCACCGGGCGGTAGCCCGGGGCCGACGGGGTTTGGGGCAGCGCCCCAAGTACGCGGATTTTGCTATTTTTAGCTGATTTGTAAATTAATCCCGGATTAAGGGATTAGGGTTTTGGTATCTATAGAATACCTAAAAACATTGTATATATTGTATGGCGAATGGTGAAATTCGATATAATGAAAAATAAAGGTTTTCCCGGTTGAGGGTTTCCGGTAAAGATCTCTGTGTATTCTGTGTATGAGCCATTGATTAATTTCTGTATTGCTTAAGAATATATAT
>ML805293.1:81853-102335 GCA_009831015.1 Picea engelmannii
GTGCCCTGGATTGTTGACTATATAATCCCCTGGACCCCTGGATGCAAAGAAAACAACAAGTGGGAGAATGTTGGGTATGTGTTATATTCTTTGCATGTGTGTGTGTGTGTGGGTGCGCTACAACAACTGCGTCTGGCAGTCCATACCAACCAGGGCGGTTATTTGCTATTTTTAGCGGATTTTGCTATTTTTAGCTGATTTGTAAATTAATCCCAGATTAAGGGATTAGGGTTTTGGTATCTACAGAATACCTAAAAACATTGTATATATTGTATGGCGAATGGTGAAATTCGATATAATGAAAAATAAAGGTTTTCCCGGTTGAGGGTTTCCGGTAAAGATCTCTGTGTATTCTGTGTATGAGCCATTGATTAATTTTTGTATTGCTTAAGAATATATATATGCATTGCTTTACTTTGCAGGTTTAAAACTTACAATTTTGGGTAGAGTGCTCACATGAGCCTTGGCCAAACAAACATGCAAGAGCCTACAAAACTCCACTATCATGATTGGTTTGTATTTTATGCCCCTATACCAAATTCCCAACATCTCCCTTAATGATTTGAACATGCAAGTTGCAACTTGTTATAAAACTATAAATGGGTCTCATATTGACCAATCATCAATTTCATCGGACTTGGGTTTGAAGGGTTATGTTGATTCATGGTAGAATTGGATAGGTATTTCCACATAGGTCTACATTTCTAGATGTCTAGAAATCATCCAAATCCTTCTACCCTTGACTTCACTTTTATTATAAAAATTATTAGAGTAAAATTATTTTATCAATTCATTATTTGAATTAATTTTATCCATTGATGTCAAGTGAGGTGAGAAGTAATCTCAACCTTCAATCACTTTGGAGATTAGGGTTACATTATGACTCAATATTATAAAATAAAGGCTAGGGTAAAGGAAAATAAACTTGACAAAACTTGTGTTGAGAGAGTCAAAACATAGAGGGTTGGATCATGAAGGATTGTGATTCAAGGAGATCTTGGATAGGTGGAGAAGTGCTTCCATATAGATATCAGGTCAAGGAGAAGAGCGAACAGAGGCAAATGTAAGTGGGTTTTAGTAGAGGGAAGACATTGGAAAGTGTCAAGCTATACAAAGCTTTCTATATAGTATTTATGTGCATGTCCATGGGTCACAGTGGAGACATGCACATCTTCGTGGGTCTGCAGAACGAACAACCATGTACAACTTGAAAATCATGTATATATAGGTCGTAAAATAGATTAGACTTTGATAGGTTTGTATACAGTTGCATTTCTCTCAGTGGGCCATTATCCATGTTACAGGAGCCTTGATTTTAGCATAATAAAATCATTCTCAACATTGGTTTTCCCTTCGTTTTTTTTTTCCTAGTAGTATCTACCAAAAAATATTGGTGTTTTTTTTAGCATGATTTGGTTTCTAGTTTTAATTCCGCAATCTTTATTTCAGTTTAATATTTCATTAGTGAATTTTTTTTGTGTGATCTCCTAAATTTATTTGCAATAAGAAAATGACTATATAACAAGATACCTAGGTGTTGAAGTAAGGGGATTTCAACATGGTATCAGAGTTCATGCTATGAAGGGAAGCCACATCTCAGATCCATAGAGTTAATAATATATCTATCATAACTGTAGGATATCTTGGCATCTCCATAACTAGTAGAAAGAAATCAAAGGACAAATTTTAGGGAAACAGTTGTAATGAGATAGAACTAGGGTTTTGTAGGTTTACAAAGTTGTACATGGCTTGTAGAAGGAACATGTGCATACATACACAAGTTTCTTTGGATAAACTCATGTATATGCGAGTAGAAATAAACACATACATGTACATATGAATTTTCCAGTGAGGTAAGTCACGTACATACATAGGTTCCAGTCATGATAAGAATGTATAGGTCAGTACATGGGAAGTTTTCAACAACATGCTATTTCCATGACAATTTATCAGGTCTTAGGGATGGAAACAAAACCTTTGAGAGATGAAGATAGACTAGATGGAGCATCCAACTTTCTATCTTGGAGAGAAATAGTGACTTTGGCGTTAAAGGAGTATGACCCTTGGGATTTTATGGAAAACATAGTTGCTCCAACGACAGATCCTGCAAACTTAGCAGATCACTAGAAGAAAGAGATCAAATCTGAGTGATTATTCTTGGATTTAGTGAAGTATCATCTAATTCCTCAGTTATCAAAGAATAATAAAACCAAAGATATGTTCGATGCCTTGGTAGGTTTATTCCAAAGAACTAACATGAATAGGAAAATGGTCTTAAGGAATAAAATCATATCGGTGTTGATGTCTATATCTTATAATGTTACCAACTATATCATGAGGAAAAGAAAGATGCATGATCAACTTGCATCCATAGGGGAAAAAATAGAGGAAAAAAATCTTGTGAATGTGGAACTGAATGGTATTCCCAAGTCTTGGGAACCATTTGTCAAGGGAGTTTGTGCTTGGGAAAATCTCCCATATTACAAGATAATTTAGGATTATTGCATCCATGAAGAGACTCAGAAGGATTTTAAGGGTATCAAGTAGGGAATTAGTGAGGAGAACTTGGTTGTTGTCAGTAAGACAAAAAAGGGAAAATTAAAGAGTTCTAGTAAGAAGGATAACAATGATGGAGGATAATCACAACTAGGGAAGAAGAAGGACTTGAGTAAAATAAAGTGCTTCTCATGTCATAAGAATGGACATTATGCACATCTGTGTCTAGAGAATAAGAACGATAAAGGAAATATGCATACATCAACATCAACAGATACTCAACTTGATGATTTTGTAGTGAAGTTTAAGAAGGATTACAAACTAGTTTCTTTCCTTTATACCAACATAGCTACTATGAGTGTATGGTTATTGGAAAATGGTTCATCTCATCATATGAAAAAATCATGGGAACTATTTAGCAGTATGACAGAGAGGGACTCATATGTTCATGTGCATCTCGGTGATGATTCCAAGTATGTAGTGAAGGGTGAGGGAACAACTACATTCAATCTCAAGTCAAGAGGTTTGTTGGACTCCCATGATGTTCTTTACATACCAGGTTTGAAAAAGTTTTTTTATAAGTCTCAGCTATGGAGAAGAAGGTTTTTTCCATTAATTTTCATAAAGGGAAAGTACTCATACATCCAGACAAATATATCTAGGATAACACAGTGTTTGTTGGGGTTAGAGAGGGAAATTTGTAAAGGTTTCAGGGAAACCTTGTTCAAGATTTGGTACATGACAGTGACAATTTATGTGAATTGTGGCACATGAGGTTGGGACACATACACTATATACATTTACTAATTATGAGGGGGATTGTTACGGGTCTTCCAAATTTCATTATTGAGTAGTAGGGAGTGTGCAGAGGGTGTGCACTTGGAAAGAATTCCAAGGATTATTTTTCGAGTAGTGAGAGTAGGTCTAAGGGGATATTAGATATTATTCATCCATATGTGAGTGGACCGATTTTAGTAGAATCATTACATGGATTGTCATAATATGTGACTTATATTGATTATTTTTCCAAGAAAACCTGGATCTTCTTTATCAAGACCAAAGACGAGGTCTCCATTCGATTTAAGTATTTTAGAGCTCAAGTGGAGAACTAGATAGGAAAGAACATCAAGGTATTGAGGTTGAATAATGGGGGAGAGTACACGTCCAATGAATTCAATTATTTCTACAAGTAGGCATGGATCAACAGGGAGATAATAGTCTCATACAACCCTAACAAAAATGGTATTGCAGAGAGAAAGAATCTATCCATAATCATTTTTTCTAGAGCTATGATACATGACCAGGAGTTTCATATGCTTCTTTGGGAAGAGACGTGTAACATGCTGATGTATGTGCAGAAAAAGAGTCCTCACAGGATATTGGAGAACAAGACTCATGAGGAGGAATTCTCAGGAGTGAAGCCATAGATAGGAAATTTGAGAATATTTGGTTTTCCAATATATGGAGAAGAGGACAAAGTTGGAGCCTCCATGGAAGAAGGCTATATTTGTGGGGTACATTGAGACATAAAATTATTACAGGATCATCATTATAGCGTAGAGAAAGACAATTTTTAGCAGATATGTTAAGTTTGAGGAGAACTTGGCATCTAAGAGATCTCAAAAGTCATCAACAATGACAAAGGACAAGGAGAAGCATGCTCTGAAGGATGAGAAACAGTCAACAGTTTATACTTTAGGTGGGGAGGAGGATTTATCCCCTTTCTGTCCTGTTAGGAGACCCAGGTGGCTATTGCAGACATTGAAGGATGCTGGTGATGCTCCTAGGAGTGCAGTTAGAGATAACAGGCCTCCAAAGAAGTTTCCAAACTATATGGAACTTATTAGTAGCATAATTGATATTGAGCCTTTAATTTTTTACGAAGCATTAGATTAGCAGGTATGGAGGGATTCCATGGTAGAGGCGTACACCTATTTTATGAGGAGTGATCTTTGGGACATAGTGTCGAGACTAGAGTGAAAGTCAATTGTGAGTTCCAGGTGGCTCTATAAGATCAAGCATGATGCAGATGGAAGAATTGATAATTTCAAGGTGAGGTTTGTGGCGAGAGGGTTCTCCCAGAAAGGGGGAGTGGAATATGACGAGACATTTTCTCCAATCACAAGGTATGATTTTATTCGATTTGTTATTTCTATTTGTTAAGTTATGAGGTAGAGGATACAAGAGATGGATGTGAAAACAACTTTCCTCAATGAGATAATTGAGTAGGAAATATACATAGAGAAACCTAATGGATTTGACATACATGGGAGGGAGTCTCATGCACATAAGCTTAAGAAATATTTGTACAGACTCAAACAAGAACTTAGGGCATGGTATTCAAGGATTTATAGATACTTTCATAATATGGGCTTTACCGAGAGTGAGGCAAATCCTAACTTCTACTTCATACTTGTTGGAGAGGATACACTCATCGTGGTTTGGTATGTACATGAGTTTTTGCTCATAGGTGTAGAGGAGCTTATTTCATAGTGAAAAGCATATTTGGCTAGTGACTTTGAGATGGAGGACATTGGATTGATTCATTATTTCTTGGTTTTAGAGGTATCAAAGGTATTGGGAGAGATCTTTGTTATTTAATCGAAGTACACTGTTGAGAACTTGAGGATATTCAGTATGGAGGAATATAGACCAATGGGTTCATATATGGTTACCAATATGAAGAAGGTGATAATTTTAGATTTATAGTTGGTGGATCCCAGGATATATAGGCATCTGATAGGGTCCTTGATGTATTTAGTCAACACCAGAAAAAATGTTGTTTTGTTGTAAATAACTTGAGTTGATTCAGGGTGCAGTTGAGGAAAGTGAATTGGATTGCAACAAAATATGTACTTAAGTACTTGAGAGATACAATGGAGTATATATTGAGGTATCTTTGATGATATGGAGTGGATTTGTAGGGATATATAGAATTAGATTGGGTAGGGAGTTCAGTGGGAAAAAAGAGCACCTCGAGGTGTTAGTTGGATCATGTTGTCATTGATGCCAATGGTTTGATTGATTGATGTCATTGATTGATGTCAAGTGATTGATTGATGCCAAAGGATTGATTGATTGATGATTGATGTCAAATGTAATATTTATTGTCTTTGATGAGATTAGATAGATGTCAAGTATATAATGCATATGATGTCATGCATAGATGACGATGGATCAATGAGTTTTCATTGATACATGATGCAAAGATAAAGATGGTTCAATGTGGTTTCTTTTATATATGATGCATAGTTAGATTGATCATTATAGTATTATCATGGTCGATAAGGTGCACAAATGGATGAACTCAAAAGTGGTCCCCTTATGGTGAAATCCCTCACGGGAAAACGCCTTACGATTGAGTTATCCTAAAAGAAGGGTTGGAGGACCCATGCTTGAGTGTGGAATAATAAGATGAAGATCATTGAATTTGTCAATGAAACTATCCTAGATGGATATTAATTGTCATTCCATTTCTGGTGGTATGTGGAACGTCACATAACTCATCACAGTTAGAGAGTTATGTCCATGAGAAGTTGGAGAACCCAGGTTTCGGTAATGGACCCAAGTTTTTTTGATGAATAATGGTATGCGTTTTGATATATTTGTAGGTAATACTATTCTATATGGATAGTAAATGTCATTCCATTTCTGGTGGTATGTGGAACGTCACATAACTCCTAACGGTTTGAGAGTTATGGCCTTACGAAGTTGGAGGGCCTTCATATGTTGGCTTGAAGCCCCAAAAGGTCAAAGAAGTCAAAGAGATTGCAAAGAATAAATTATTATTTAAATGATAAATTAAAGTGACAAAGTTAAGAAGGATTATTTAAATAATAAAGTGAAGTGACAAAATCAAAGAAGATTATTTAAATGATAAAGTGAGGTGACAAAGTCAAGGAGGAATATTTAAATGATAAAGTAATGGAGAAATTTCTAATTATGGAAAATGGTTAACCCTAAAAATGAGGAAAATAGTTTAAGTGACCTATAAATGAGTTAAGTGACCTAGAAATGGGTTAAGTGACCTAGAAGATGGAGAGTATAAATAAGAGGCAAGACTGTCTCATTTTACATCACACTTGAGAATATTGAATATATATAGGTGACTGAGGTAACCAAAGGATATATAAGCCTAATTTCAGAGGTAAGGTGAAGAAAAGAGGGTTGAATTCAAGGGAGGATAAATTCTTTTGATGATGTTTTCTAAGGTATGTTATTTACAGGCCATCTCACCATTTTTGCAATAAATTTGTTTATGTAATGATTCAGACCATGAGATGGATATGAAATTTAGGAAGCATATCCAAGTATATTTGGTAAAAAATTCATCTTTTGGGTCATTGTAGTTTTGGAGATACACTCCGTAGAAAATAGGGTTTGTGGCTAGTCCTGAAACTAGTCTAAAATAGGTGTTTTGGGTAAAAACATCATAAATTCTTCATAACAGATCAAAATTCAATAAGAAAAAATGTTTTTGTTATAGTATTGTATGGATTATGTTGTGTAATAGTTTCATATCGATTCAACAAATATTTCGTGTGGGGCACGCTCTACAAGGTCGCTCTCTAGAATAAGTTAGAATTCAACAAGGTATGCCATTTTTTCTATAACTCCATTTCTGAGAGGTTGCAAGTAGTGAAACATGGATGAATTAAATAAAACACATTGAAGAACATTGTGTATCAGTTTCAGATCTGTATTCATTACATGTACATAATTATGATTATTTCAAGTTAGGGTTGTTGATTAATCCAAAACTAGTCATGGTTGAGACAAGTAGTTGATGAGTTGGCACATACATGAGGTATATAGTTGATTATGTTGGTACATATTGATGAGTCATTATTTATAAGTAGTTGACACATTATTGGTATATACTTGGTAAATTGTTGGATTCACTTGTTTATGGTACAGGTTGATTACAGGTTGTTTGGTATAGGTTGGTGCATGGTTGATGCACTTGTTTATGGTATAGATTGATATCTATTGAGGATTGTTGCCTCATCTCAGTTGGTGCTAAGGATGTAATATAAGTCTTGAATTATAGATATGGTTCTCTTGTAGAGTTGTACTCTATTCAGTTGTTTCTAAAAACCCTGAAGGATTGTAGTCTGTAATAAAAAGAAAATTTTACATACATCTTGTGTTCTTTGTGTTCCTTGTGGTGATGACTTGTTGATGATATATTTTTGATATATGTTGTTGATATGTGTTCACATATAACTAGTTATAAATGACAACAGTGAGTAATTAATTAGTTAATGGTTATTGTTAACTAATGATTTTTGTGTAAGATGGAAGTTTTGTGAAAAAGAGCCCTACACTATTCACCCCCCCCCTTCTCAATGTAGTCGGTGTGTCCAAAAATTGGTATCAAAACAGGCCTTCACTATAAGCCTTAACAAGCTTGGAGGAGATCCATAGACACACAAATGGATGATAAATTTTCAATCCTTGATGAGGAAAACTATTCTACTTGGAGAAGAGAGATGAGAGTACATTTGAAGGAAATGGGAGTAGGTATTTGGAAGGAAGCCATTGGTGGATCAGTTTCCATGAAAAACAAGTCAAAGTTTGCAGCTCAAAGGGAAGGAAAGTAGAATTATGCATTGGCACTCAAGACCATTTTTAGTGGACTCTCAAGCCCTATCAAAGAGAGCATGGGACAATGCAATTCCACCAAGGATCTATGGCTAAAGCTAGATAAGACATATCAAAGCAAGAAAGAACATATTGAAGACCAATCCATCAAGATCATCAAAGGTAAAGAATATACAAAAATTATTGATTGCATTATTTCTAAATGTAAGCTTGAAAAAATTTCAAATGAAGACAAAGAATCAAGTGATGATAGCACAAAGGAAAATCTTGAGGATATTTCAAATGAATGGAAAGAATCATGTGATGATGTTGGCAAAAAGGAATATCTTAAAGACATTTGAAATGAAGATAAAGAATTATAAAAAACCCTTGATTGCAATATTTCAAAAGATGACGATGTTGAATTTTTCTCTACAAGTGTAGAAGAAAATATATAGATTGTTTATGTAGAGTTTGATGGTAGTTATCCCATGGAGAGAATATAATAAAATCTACTAGAACTTCAAAAGAAGGTTGAACATGGTTTATATGAATATAACAATGACCATTATTATATAGACTATATCTATCTTTCGGATAACACTAAAAAATTTCTTAAGAAGAGTCAAAGGCACATCTTGAAGTTAAGGGAAATTCTCAAGGAACAAGAAGAGAGTAATAAGACTCAATTAGAAAAAAAGGAATAAGATATCACAAGACTAAGGAATGAAAAGGATGATAAGAAGGTAGATGATGAGATTAGAAAAAGTCTTGAAACTATTGTCCATCTCAAGACCCAAATTGAAGAAGCCAAAAGGATAGAGGAACTATTGAAGAATCAAATAAATGAAAAGGAAGATTCAAGTCATAAGTTAGAAGCTGAAGTTGTTGATCTTAGAAATAAAGTAGAGAAGTCAAATAAATTCTTGAATAGCTCACAAATCTTGAATGAGATCATGGAAACCAAAGATCACCAAATGATAAAGTAGGTCTTGGATACAAGAAAGAAGCTACACATGTTGAAGAAAGCACCTCAAAGAAGTGTGAGGTAAGCCCATCAAAAGATGAAGACAATGTTGCAAATCAACCATCTATAGAAGGCAAAAAAAAATTCAAAAAAACAAATAAAGGAAGACATCAAGAAGCTATATTTGGGACACCAAAGCAAAGGTATGAAAGTATTTTTCATGGGCACTGTTATTCATGTAGTGAATATGGTCACAAATCATTTAAATGTAGATATTATGAAAGGATATATAATGGAATATTTTATAACATCATAAGGTGTTGGAGATGTGATCAAGTAGGACACATTGTTGTTCGTTGTAACACCATGAGATGCTACAGCTATAGTGGATTTGGCCACAAATCCCAGGATTGTTGGAACACAAGAAAAAATTCCATGATGAGAACTTCACATAGCATGGCTAGAAGAAGGAATGAAGTAAGGAAGGGAGACATCTTTGAAAAGATGGATGCTCATAGCTCAAGTTCTGAGAAGCAGGGACACCTTCAGAAGTGGGTGAAGAAGACTAAGTAGCCAAAATAGAATGGAATCCTTAATGGAATCTCTAGTAAGTCATCTACTGAAGGATACATAGGTGACATTGGTATCAGTCGTGTACATACACAGGATGACCTTGAATAGGCCGCATACATACACAATTTGTTTTGCAACAACCCGCGTATATGTGGTAAAGCCTTGGGAAAAAGGCAATGTACTTGGGTTGCATCTTGATGTGATGGTATAAATCTGTGTTGCAGGGTTTGACATGGTTTGTTACAGGGTATGACACTGGTTGTTGTAGGTTTTCATAATCCTATATTGATTTATGAAAAGTGATGATAAAAATTAATGAAAGGCCATCTTGGATGCATGGCACTAACTCATGAGTGTGGATTGAGACATTTTATGTTAAAGAACAATGTTGGTTATTGCAGTGAAGTTATGGCACCTTGGTTATATGATGATGATGCTAGCTAGAGATGTCATTGATCTATTGAATCATACTATTAGTACATTGGTAGAGGCACCTACTAGAAGTTTTGATTGGCACATATTCTATGGTGGACTTGGCATACATGTATGAGGATTCATCTTGTTGTGGTATTGGTGCATGGTTGGCATACTTGCTTGGTACAAGTAGTGATACATGTTGATGTACATGTTTGGTATATGTTTGGATGATGAGTACTTGGCTAAAAGTACATCATTTGTATTACTTGATTAGCATATATTTTGTTACATGAGGCATTTGATGATTGAGGCACTTGGTTCATGGTAGAGACATATCATGAGTGATATGACACTTGTTTGGCCTGTTGACATATGCACATGGTTGGAATATTGGTGGATGCACATGGTTGGCATATTTGTAGATACACATGTTGACATGTTGATAGAGGAATATGGTTGATACATTCCATGGATGATATCTTTTGGCACATTGTATGATGTTGATGTACATAGTTGATGTACATGGGTGTTGTGCATGGTGGGTACATTTTCGTACATGATGTACTTGGTTTATATTGTGTTCATGATTCTCTATTTTATTGTTGACATATCTTTTGTTTCATGATGTATGGTATGGCACAAGTTTGATGAATGGATAGGTCCAAGAATCATCATTGAAAGAGAAGTTGGTCTATGATCTGGTTGAGCAGTAGCAATTGCATGATGATAATATTGCAGAGGAGGTAGGGGGAGACATACCCATAGGGGGGATCATTCTTCTTCCCATGATTCTAGGAGGATATATTTATTAGATCCATACCTATAAAAGAGACCTATATATGAAGAAAGAGAACAAAGGCATAATTCCAAGGGGAGCGATGGTCACTGGGGGAGTATGAGCAATGTATATTCAACATCACATAGGAGTGATATCCCTTGTTAAAAAGGGGAGATATTATTTAGAGGAATATCAAAGGAATTCAGAGAGGGGGGCCAACCCCAAGGAGAGTTCAAGCAAGGGGAGCAGCCCCAAGAGGATAATGACCCTTTTCCATTGATGTCAAAGGGGAAGAGATAGTCACATTGATGTGATTGATGGGGAGAGATAGTCATATTGATATGATTGATGACTATTGATGTAGAGCATGCCTTGTCTACATGTTGACATCAATGATTGGTGTTGGCATCAATGTTGGTATGTCCATCAATGCCAAAGGGGGAAATTGTTGGATCATGTTGTCATTGATGCTAATTGTTTGATTGATTGATGTAAAGTGATTGATTGATGCCAAATGATTGATTTATTGATTATTGATGTCAAATGTAATATGTATTTCCTTGATGAGATTAGATAGATGTCAAGTATATGATCCATATGATGTCATGCATAGATGAAGATGGATCAATGAGTTGTCATTGATACATGATGCAAAGATGAATATGGTTCAATGTGGTTTCTTTGATATATGATGCATAGTTAGACTGATCATTATAGTCTTATCATGGTTGATAAGGTGCACAAATGGATGAACTCCAAAGTGGTCCCCTTATGGTGAAATCCCTCATGGGAAGATGCTTTACAGTTGATTTATCCTAGAAGAATGGTTGGAGGACCCATGATTGAGTGTGGAATAATAAGATGAAGATCAATGAATTTTTTGGTGAAACTATCCTAGATAGATAGTTCTTGTCATTCCATTTTCGGTGGTATGTGGAAGATGACATAACTCCTCACGGTTAGAGAGTTATGGCCATGAGAAGTTGGAGAACCCAAGTTTGGGTAATGGACCCAATTTTTTTTTATGGATAATGGTATGATTTTTGATATATTTTCAGGTAAGACTATTCTATATGGATAGTACATGTCATGCCATTTTTGGTGGTATGTGGAACGTCACATAACTCCTCACGATTTGAGAGTTATGGCCTTACAAAGTTGGAGGACCCTCATATGTTGTCTTGAAGCCCCAAAAGGTCAAAGAAGTCAAAGAGCTTGCAAAGAAGAAATTATTATTTAAATTATAAAGTAAAGTGACAAAGTCAATAAGGATTATTTAAATAATAAAGTGAAGTGACAAAATCAAAGAAGATTATTTAAATGATAAAGTGAGGTGACAAAGTCAAGGAGGAATATTTAAATGATAAAGTAATGGAGAACTTTCTAATTATGGAAAGTGGTTAACCCTAAAAATGAGGAAAATAGGTTAAGTGACCTATAAATGGGTTAAGTGACCTAGAAATAGAAATAGGTTAAGTGACCTAGAAATGGGTTAAGTGACCTAGAAGATGGAGAGTATAAATAAGAGACAAGGCTCTCTCATTTTACATCACACTTGAGCATATTGAATATATATAGGTGACTGAGGTAACCAAAGGATATATAAGATGAATTTCAGAGGGAAGGTGAAGAAAAGAGGGTCAGAATTCAAGGGAGGATAAATTCTTTTGATGAGGCTTTCTAAGGTATGTTATTTACAGGTCATCTCACTATTTTCACAATAAATTTTTTTCTATCATGATTCAGATCGTGAGATTGATATGAAATTGAGGAAACATATCCAAGTATATGTGTTAAAAACTTCATCTTGTGGGTCATTGTTTTTTTGGAGATAAACTCCGTGGAAAATAGGGTTTGTGGCTAGTCCCGAAACTAGTCTAAAAGAGGTGTTTCGGGTAAAAACGTCATAAATTATTCATAACAGATCCAAATTCAGTAAGACTGAATGTTTAGGTTACAATATAGTATTTATTCTGTTGTGTAACAGGTTTAGATCGATTCAACAAATATTCTATGTGGGGCAAGCTCTACAAGGTCTCTCTCTAGAATAAGTCATAATTCAACAAGGTATGCCATATTTGCTATAACTCCTTTTATGAGAGGTTCCAAGTACTGAAACCTGGAGGAATTTCATAAAACACACTGAAGAACATTGTATATCATTTTTATATATTTATTCATTATAGGTACATAGTTATGATTATTTTAAGTTAGGGTTGTTGACTAATCAAAAACTGGTCATGGTTTAGACAAGTAGTTGATGAGTTGGCACATACATGAGGTGTGTATTTGATTATATTGGTACATCTTGATGATTAATTGTTAATGATTAGATGAAACATGATTGGTATATACTTGGTACATGGTTGGATGAACTTGTTTATGGTACAGATTGATTACAAGTTGTTTGGTACATGTTGGTGCATGGTTGATGCACTTGTTTATGGTACAGATTGATATATGTTGAGGATTGTTGCCTCATATCAGTTGTTATAGAGGGTGTAATATGATTCTTTCATTATATAACTAGTTCTCTTGTAGAGTTTTACTCTATTCAGTTGTTGCTGAAAAACCGCAAGGATTGTATTATGTAATAAAAAGAAAATTGTACATACATCTTTGGTTCTTTGTGTTCCTTCTGGTGATGACTTGCTAATGATATATTGCTTATATATGTTGTTGATATGTGTTCACATCTAACTAGTTATAAATGACAACAATGAGTAATGAGTTAATGGTGATTGTTAACTAAGGAGTTTTGTGTAAGAGGAAAGTTTTGGAAAAAAGATCCCTACATTGTTCACCCCCCTCTCTCATTGTAGTCGGTGTGTCCAACAGTTTTGCCTCGGCTTGGGATCACTAGTGATTACTTGGATTAGCTAGAAGCATACTTCTATAGCACTCATTTCAATAGAGGTAGAGTATAGGGAAATGAGTTTGGATAACTTAGAATTTATTTGGCTTCACAAATTTCTTACAAGTTTATTTGATTAAGAGTTGAAGCCTACGTTGATATATTGTGATAATCATAATTCTATCAAACACTCAAAGAATCTAGTATTCCATGACAGGTCCAATCATATTGAGATCATATACCACTTCATTTGAGATAGGATCTAGAAGGTAGCAGTGAAGCTTCAATATATTTCCATAAATGAAAAGATTGTGGATATTATGACCAAACCCTTAGAGAAAGACAAGTTTTTGTTCTTAGAGATGGATTTAGAGTGGTGTAGAATACCTTCCTTGCTAAGAGAGAGTGTTGATGCGTGGTATCATCAGACAAGTATTTTTTCATAGGTATATGTGTCTAGATGTGTGGAAATCATCCAAATCCTTCTACCCTTCAATTTAATTTTATTAAAGGAATTATTAGAGTAAAGTGATTTTATTAATTAATTATTTTAATTAATTGAGTTATTTAATAAAATGATAAAAATTAAAATTTAATTTTATCCATTGATCTCAAGTGAGGTGAGAAGTAATATTAATTTTTAATCACTTTGTAGATTAGGGTTAGATTATAACTCATGATTATAAAAACAAGGCTAGGGTAAAGGAGAATACACTTGACAAAACTTGTGTTGAGAGAGTCGACACAGAGAGAGTTTGATCATGAAGGATTTTGATTCAAGGAGGTCTTGGATAGGTGGATAAGGAATTCGATATAGATATTAAGTCAAGGAGAAGAGAGAACAGAGGAAACCACAAGTTGGTTTCAGCAGAGTGAAGCCACATGGAAGTGTCCAGCCATACAGAGCTTTCCGTAAAATCTTTCAGTGTGTGTACGCAGGTCACAATGGATACATGTGTGTATACATAGATGTCTAGAAGATATATACATGTACACCTCGAAATGCATGTATATATGTGTGGTACAATATATCATAATTTTATAGGTTTGTTTGAAGGTATATTTCTCTTAGTGGGTCATTATCCCTATTATGGGAGCCATGATTTTAGCATAATAAAATCATTCTCAACACTATTTATTCCTTCCGGTTTTTTTACATAGGCATATAAAAACACATATTGATGTTTATATGTGCATGTTTTGGTTTCCAGTTTTTCTTCTGCTATGTCTATTTGAGTTGAATATTACAATAGTGTATTTTTTTTTTGTGGACTAACTTGATTTGAAATAAGGAAATCACTAGATAACAACATACCTAGGTGTTGGAGTAAGGGGATTTCAATAGGTTATAGCTAGTGGGACCCCTCTACTGTCATTCCATTTTCATTCAAGAAAAGGAAAGGAAAGAAAGGGAATGACAAGGAAATACAAGGCAAGGCTTAACAAGGCAAGGCAATGTATGGAAATACAAGGCATGAAAAGAAAAGGAAAGAAAGGAAAGGTAAGGAAAGGAAGGGAAAGGAAATTAAAGACATGGAAAGGAAAGGAAAAACATGGCATGGAAAGTTAGGGAAAGAAAAGGAAATGCAAGGAAAGGTAAGGCTAGACATGGAAAGGCAAGGAAAGGCAACCAAAAAATTCAAGATTACAAGAAATAGAGAAGGCATGGAAGGAGAAGGAAAGACAAGGCAAGGAAACAAAATTCAAGCCACTCTAATCAAGGAAAAGGAAAGGAAAGGATACACAAGCAAGGAAAGAAAAGGCAAGGCAAGGCAAGACATGGCCAGACAAGGAAAGACATGGCCAGACAAGGCAAGGCAAGGTATGGAAATCCAATCCAAGCCATGCCATGAAAAGGAAAGGAAAGGTAAGGCAAGGATAGAAATAGTTTCCCAACAATAAAAATGAACCATAAAATACAATAATACCATAACAACCATTAAATCAAGAAAAAATTTCAATCAATCATAAATCTGAAATATTTGTTCAATTATTCCTTTTACACATTTATATTTTTCCAATGACATCATTTGTATAGTATTTCTTGTGCTTATTACATATGTTTGACTATTTAGTGCCTTCTAAGGAAAGTAAAGGAAATACAAGGAAAGGCATCGCAGTAAAAGGCATGGAAATACAAGGAAAGGAAAGGAAATGTAAGGAAAGAAAAGAATGCAAAGGCAAGTCAAGGCAACAAGGAAAGGCAAGACAATACAAGGCAAGGCAAGGCAAGCAAAGGAAAGGAAAGGATAGGAAAGGAAGGAAAGAAAATGCAAGGAAAGGATAGACATGGAAAGGAAAGTCAAATAAAGGCAAGGCATGGAAAAATAAGACAAGGAAAGGAAAGACAAGACAAGGAAAGGAGAGCTAAGGAAAGGCAAGGTAAACAAAGGAAATGAAAGACTTATGGGAAATAAATTAAAGAAAAGGAAAGGAGAGGAAAGACATGTCAAGTAAATTTAAAGTAAGGAAAAGAAAGGAAAGGAAAGGAAAGGCATGGAAAGAGAAGGAAAGGGAAGGGTAGACTTGGGAAAGGTAAGGCAAGGCATCACAAGACAAGGAAATCAAGGAAAGAAAGGAAAGGCAAGGCTAGAAATGGAAAGGAAAGGCAAAGAAAGGCATGCGAAGACAAGGCAAGGAAAGGAAAGGAAAGTCAAGGAAAGGTTAGACATAGTTCCCTAACAACACAAATGAACAACAAAATACAAGAATACAATAACAACCATAAAATGAAGCCAAAATTTCAATCAATCATAAATCTGAAATATTTGTTCTATTATTCCTTTTACATACCTATGGTCATTCAAGTAGACCATCATGATAACTTCTAATATTGATGGTGTCCATTAAATTCTCATGCTCAAATTAAGGCAGGAAGTATTGTACCTTTGATGAGTTCTTACTTGGAAAAAATATCTATGAACATCTACCACCTCCAAAAAATATTTATGTACATGTCCTTTCCTAGGTGATTGGTCTTCATTGATTCTCATTCCCTCTCCCATTACTAAAGAATACCATTCAACAATGGATTTTTCATCTCGAACGAGGGAAGTAGTTGTGAAATTCATTTATTTCCTATATAATTTTGTTTTGATTCATGCACTTGCTCCATCATGCTCCCTTGTCCCATGACCGGAATCAAAATAGCTTCAAATATGTGGTACCTTGAGTTTTTTGTGCAACATACACAACCATTGAAATAAAAAAGCATTTTTGAATTGGCTCTCACAACCATCTAAACAAATCCAATGTGGATCCATCTGTATGTTTTTCTCCTTAAGATGATTCTAAAAAAAATGAAAGCAGTGTTGTATGTAGGATAAGTCATAGAATCAATCATCTCTTATGTAGAAGTGATACTCCTTCAATATAGCTTGGTTTTCTTCGTTACTATCCAACCCATGCATGTATTTGATATGGACCATTGTGTTGATCTACTCTAAGTGATAATATTGGCTTTGAATCTCATTTTGTGGTTGAAGTGTGTAGTTATTAGAAAAATCAACCATCGATAAGACAATATGAATGGGAAATGTATATTTGCATATTCTAAAATCCCCATCCTTCCATCGACCCACATGGACATGAAAAACATATTGTTGTGTATTTTCTAAGAAGTCCTTGATTAATTCACATGCTTGTATCTTACAAGTAACCAATTGTATATTTTTTCTTTCCTATCGTCTATCAATATCATATGCAACATATTTAAATCTTTGAAAGTCAATCTCCTTCCTCTCCAATTCATACTCATCACTTACATGGATGGACTTGATTAGTCATGCCATTCCACTGCACCTAGGGCATGTCCCATATAAGCAATCTTTTTGATAGAATTTACAACCCTTTGTCCTTGTACACAAGATGTTGTGAATAAAGTCTCTACATGATGATGACGACAATACAACTGAGCATTTATACACAACGGTATTATGAAATACACAATATATATATATATATATATATATATATATATATATATATATATATATATATATATATATATATATATATATATTGTGTGTGTGTGTCATAATAACAACCATACTCAATGTGATATCTACAACAATGTGTGTTATGAATTGTGTTTATCTGAACATATCAAGGATTGCATTTATTGAAAAGTATTTGGCCCAAGTTGATTGCACTATTTATTGTCCTAAACATATCATACAATTTTGTTTGTTTCATGTCAATAAAGTGTTTAATATTAGGTTCATGGTCCCTATATCTCCTTATCAATTTTAGTACACCTTTTTGGTTGGAGGAAGCCCTAGAGTTCTCATGCCAAAAATCTTGTATTAGTCTCTTAAATACTCCAATTAACTTCATGTTAGAATGAGGTAGCCTACTAGTGAAGTCCCACAAATTTGTTGGGCCACCTGTGTTGACACTATCTCATCTATTAGAATACTTTCTAAGGGTTTTGATATTTCATTTCATGATATGAGAGGTTTGTTAGAAAAAAAAATGTTTTCTTGTGATATTGCTAATAATTGATTGTGACAAGACATGTTGGATCACATTATAGTATTTAGAATGATATTTATTACCAATATTTTGAAAAACATCCACAAGGTTTCTAAAAATATGATGACTTCTTTCTAAAATTTTGATTGTTTTGATGCCTAAAATTCTCCTAATAATGGTCAAGTTCTAGATTTTAACAACACCAAAAAGAATTGGCATTTAGTGGAATCATATTTTCATTCAAAATATTCTTTAAAGATTTTATAAGAATGATAATGAATAGTCTCATTAGGTAATTTACCTTCAAGTGATGCTATGATACTTTCGTCCACTTGAATGCATTTAGGAGTTCTTATTTGCACACTTCTCAATCTAGGTAGGGATGATGAGCCTATATTCTAGAACTCCTTACCTCCTTGCTGTGGAGTTAACAACATTAAAGTTCTTTCCCCTTCAATCATTTATGGATAAATTATGGGAGGAGACTGGACATGCCCATAAATAGTTTATGAAACATTTTAATATCCAACAAGAGGTTGCACCATAGGAACTTCTTCACTAGAATCTTGTGCACCATTTGCCTCTCTAATTTCATCCATTGTATAATCAGGTCCAAGCAAATCCTCCATCATCTAGTCATGCAAAAAACTTTGTGTTGATGAGATAGTGATTGGAGGTATAATGGAAGTTTGAATTGGACTGGTCTCTACTAAAATCTTGTGCTTTACTTGTGTTGATGGAGGAGAAAAAACAATGATATCTATTCCGATATAAATTGGATTACACTGTGTTGAAATCCTTTTCTTTGACATATGTAACCTTTCATTTTCTCTTTCTTCATTTACCTTTTAAATGGGTTTTTATTTCCTCAAATAATTTCTACCTCGATTCCATAGGTTCCCCATATTTAAAGAGAACAATTGTCTTCCAAGAACACCACAAGAAGTTTTCTTTCCAATAACAATTATCTTCCAATTACATAAATTTGTCTTGGTATTACACAAGAAGACACAAATGACAATTCCAATTCCAATTACAAAAATGATTCTTCCAATTCCACTAACAATTGTCTTCCAATAGGATAAAATTGTCTACCAATTAAACAAGAAGACAAAAAGAACAAAAACCTATCTATTGTTGTTATTTTTCCGTGCAAATGTTGGGCTTGTTTGAGTTTTTCAAATAGATGAGGTTGAGGAGTGTGCTTGGAACACATCCCTGCTTAGCAGGAACATTCATGCTCTCTTGTTGGGTAGGGATGAGTGCGAAGCACACTCAACCTCATTTATTTCTAGTAACAAGAGCACTTGTGCTCTCTTAATGCAATGGATATAACATTTATTATAGACCAAACACCTTTATGAATAAATATTTATAGGGGTTTGGGGACAACTAGGACCTAAGGGATTAAGATTGAAAATGTTTCAAAGGATAGAGTAGTGGTTAGAGAACCAAGATGGAGGTGAAAGGGTTGTGGGGACTTCAACAAGAGGTGTATCGATAGTCCACTTAGGGATCAGGTGTGGAGGGATTTAAGGGTCGATTATAGGTTATTCCTAGGCTTATATGGAGATAGGTGGGTCTATTTCATCATCTAGGTCAAGCTCTGGGTCATGTTCTAGGTCTAGGTCATGGTCTAGGCCAATCCCTAGGTAATGGTCTAGGTCTAGGTCATGATATAGGTCTAGGTCATGGTCTATGTCATGGTCATTTTCATGGTCATAGTATAGGTGTAGTTCATGGTCAAGGTCTATGTCTAGGTCATGTTCATTGTATAGGTCTATCTCATGGTCTAGGTATATCTCTAGGTCTTGCCATGCCTTTCCATGTCAAGGTATTGCTATGCCTAGGTATAGGTATTTCCATGTATAGGTGAAGGCCATTAATGTGCTTGTGATGTACCAAAATTTCTATATTGTGTGAGATTATAAGGTGGAGAGAGAGGAATACATAGAGGGGGGGGTATAGAGAGAGTGTATGAGAGTGTGAGAGGCAGAGAGATGAAGATAGAGAGGGGGTATGGAGAGAGGGGAAGAAAAAGAGTGTGAGAGGGGGAGAGAGAAAGACAAAGATAATGCATGTGAGTGAGGGAGAGGGATACATAGAGAAGAAGTAGAGAAAGGGAGTGATGAAAGGGGGAGAGAGAGAGAGAAGGGGGGTAGATAGACGAATATAGAGAAAGGGTGGGGGGAGTGAGGGAGTGAGAGGGAGAAGGATACATGGAGAAATACATGGATACGAGAGGGGAGAGAGATAGAGAAGTTGGAGAGAGATGGTAGATGTAGGGGAGAGAGAGAGAGAGAGAGATATGGTAGATGTAGGAGAGATAGTGGGAGGGAGT
>ML805293.1:111970-129414 GCA_009831015.1 Picea engelmannii
AATTAAAAAAAAATCTGATATGTCTCTAGTTTAGTTTTGTTTAACAATTACATGACCTTTTTATTCTCTTCTCATTTGCACTACACTCGAACAGAGAAAATCCCTAGTTATAATGTTTTTGCTTGGGCTCTACACCGCGTAATAGTTGTATTGTGGAAACATATTGACCATATCAAAGTCCTGTTAGTTACATTTCTGTCAAAATAAAGTATGTGGATGCATGAAAGTTATATTGTGGACATATATTGACCATATCAAGGTCCAATTAGTTATATGTGGACATACTTATGTCTAAACTAAGAATAGTTATTATATAGTTACATCTAGACATTCTTTGACTAAATAAAATGAACTAAATCTTCCTACGAAAGAGCTCCATTTCATTTCCAACAACAAAACCTAGTCTTATTAGAGTATCTCCTAAAGAATGATTCAACAATTCATATTCTATCCTACAAAGAACCTACTCTACCGATAGAATAAGATCCCAAGACTCAAATCCCAAGTCTTCATCCTTTTGCGCTTTCCCTGCAGTGTGCTTACCCAATCTCTCCACTAGACTATTAGTTCTCCCTAGTGACTTGATCACTTGACTACCAAACTTTCCCTCATTCCGTTGCACTCCACTGCATCATTCGTTTTATTGGATAAAGGAACCCTGCATATTTTATTTTTTGCAACTTCCACACATTCCATTGTAGCCCATTATGTCACACCAACTTCATCTCATTGCACTCCACTGCACCGCTCGTTGCACTAGTTCAAAGAACCCTGAATATTTTCTTTTGTGTCATTGATCCTTTCATCCTTCGATCCTTCCACACACTTTTTTTCATGGTTTCAAGACTTCCTTTGTCTATTCATGCTCTATAACTGACCATATCTGTGATCATTTTGACATCAATGACAACATATGTGCAACAAACTCCCCCTTTATCATTGATGGAAACCAAAAGAGCCTTCTTGTTTCTCCCCCTTTCAATGTGCACAACTTCAAGTTTCTCCCCCTTTAGATGTGTGCAACCTTCAAATCAATATGATAAAATGATACTCCCTTTCAATTTTTACAACTGCAAGTTATTCCCCCTTTCAATGTGTGCAATTGTAAGTTTCTCCCCCTTTCTATGTGCACAACTTCCAAATAAATATGCTAAATTTCTCCCCCTTTTCAATGTGTGCAACCGTCAAATCAATATGCTAAAATGCTACTCTCTTTCAATATGAATGAACCTGCGGGTTTCATTATTCTCCCCTTTTGACAACAATGACAAAGAGACTCTTTGGATATTCTCTCCTCCGAGCCTCTTGATGCGGACAAAACCATCCTTGAAAAAAAAACCATTGAGATCCATTGCAAACTTCAAATGTGTGCATCACCAAAAAATCAAAATTATACCTAATACAACAAAAAATGGGGCACTTTTCAAAGTAGTGAACTGTGTTCTTTGCTGAACAAGGGAATACATGATGACCCCGAACTTTTTTCTAAGATAATCAAAGGGTTCTCTTGGTAATGACTTGGTAAAAATATCTACAATCTTCTCTTTGGAAGGAACATACTCTAATTTGACCACCTGATCCTGAATATGTTCTATAAGAAAATGATATTTGATTAGTATATGCTTAGTCTTAGAGTGTTGAACATGGTTTTTAGAGAGATTAATAGCATCAATATTGTCCCACATGATGGAGATAGGTTGATCACATGGAAATTGAATATCCTTGAGATTTTTTTTAATCCACAACACTTGTGTATACCAGGATGTTGCAGCTATATATTCTACTTCAACTGTAGAGAGAGAAATAAAATTTTGTTTCTTGTTGAGCTAGGAAACTAAACAAATGCCAAGGAAGAATGTGCCTTTATTAGTGCTTTTTCTATCTTCAATAATTACTACCTAGTCTGCATCTGTATAAGCTCAGAGAACGAGGTTTGTGTCTTTTGAATACAACAAGCCATAATCAATAGTGCCTTGCAAGTATCTAAATATTCTTTTAACTACAAGAACATGAGTTTCCTTAGGATTTGCTTAAAATATGCCTACCAAACCCGCTACTTGTATGATGTCAGGCCTTGAAGCTGTGAGATAGAATAATTTGCATATCATAGACCTGTACATAGCTTGATCTATTTCTTGATCATTGTCATATTTATTGAGTTTGCAAATTGTAGTCATAGGAGTTATTACCGGTGCGCAGTTTTCCATGCCAAACTTGTTTAATATTTCCTTGAGATATTTACTTTGAGAAATGAAAATTCCTCTTTATGATTGATGAATATGTAGACTAAGAAAGAAGGAAAGTTACCCCAACATAGACATCTCAAATTCTTGTTGCATTGTAGTTGCAAAATTCCTACTCATTAATTCAATGTTACTGTCAAAAATAAGATCATTAACATAAACTACAATAATTAACAAACCATTACCTACAACCTTGATGTATAATTTTTTATCAACAATTCCGTTTTTGAATCCCTACTAGTGAAAATACATGTCCAGTATGTAATACCAAGCTGTTGGAGCTTATTTTATCCCATACAGGGCTTTCTTTAATTTGCAAACATAATATTTTTTGTCAATTAGATGAAAACCCCCTGGTTTCTCCACATAAACTTCTTCCTCTAGGTTGTCATTTAAAAAGGATGATTTAACATCCAACTGATAAACTTTGAACTTTTTGTAACATGGAGATGCTAAAAACATTTTGATTGCTTCAATTCTTGCAACAGAGGAAAAGTTTTCTTCAAAGTCTATGCCTTCTACTTGAGCATACCCTTTACATACCCGTCTGGCCTTGTTCCTGACTATTTGTCTATATTCATTCAATTTGATTATGTATACCCATTTAGTTTGAATTAAATTCTTGTCATTGGATCTTGGGACTAGATCCCAAGTCTTGTTTTTCTCTATTTGGTCTAGTTCTTCTGACATGGATTTGATCCAATGGTCATCCTAACTTGCTTGTACAAAATTTATTGGTTCACTCATGGATGTTAGTACAAAATTTGCATAACTAGATGCATCTATTATTTTTTTTCCAGTTTGTACACATGCTTCCTTGTTTCCAAGAATCTGATTCTTTGGATGATGTTTTTGAACATACCTTGATTGGGTATTTGGCTGTGATGTTTCCATTCTCTCCTCTTCCTCTGAATGTTGTTGGTCCTGTTTTTTATCCATTCCATCCTCTTGTAAATCATTGTTGATTGATTCATCATATTGATCATTATGGTGTTGATGTCTCACTTGATGAAGTCGTCCCTCATATAATTTACATATATGCTCTCAATTATTTTATGGAGGATTTTGTTGTAGCTCTAGAATCAAACTTACCTAAGTTGTCTTCATTTCTTTTAATGTAGCATTTTCTTCCAAAAATTTTGAAGTTCTTTATTAATGTTATTCTTCCATGCCATTGCTCATAAGGGGTTTTATTGTTGTTTACTCTTGTTTTTTCTTTATTGAGAATGTTAACAACAATTTGAAAAGATTCTCCCCAAAAGGTTTTAGGTAATTTTGATTCATCAAGCATGGTCCTAGCCATTTCTTGAACAGTTCTATTTATCCTTTCTACACCTCCATTCTACTAAGGGGTTCTTGTAATAGAAAATTGTCTCTTGATCCCATGTTTTTCACTGTAACTTTTGAATTCATCATATGTGAATTTTCCTCCTCTGCCTGACCCTAGGAATTTGATTTTTAAGTCCATTTAATTTTCTACCTATGCTTTGAATATTTTAAATTTTTTAAAAGCCTCAAATTTATGCTTTAGCAATCCAACCCAATTCATCCTGGTATAGTCATCAATAAAAAAAATTAAATATCTTTCACCTCGAGGTGATTGTGTACTAGTTAAGCCACAAATATTTGTATGAATCAACTCAAGAGGTTGAGTGGTGGAGTGTTCTCTTTCCTTGAATTGAACTCTTGACTTCTTTCCCAACTGACATGACTTGCAGACAATATTCTCAGGTTTGGAAATTTTAGGCATATCTCTCACAAAAAAATTTCTTCCTATCTTAACAACTTGATTAAAATAATATGACCTAGTATTTTGTGCCAAATTCATATCTCATTAGTTTTACCAATGCACCATTTTTCGTTTCCTTCTTCTAGAACATACACATTCCTTGAAGTTTTGACTACCTTTACAACAATCTTCCATGTATTCACATCCATTACTCTATAGCCTTTTGAATGAAAGAGAACAATGTGTCCTTGGTCATACATTTGACTTCCACTCAACAAGTTATGTTTTAGACCATCTACATACAACAAATTATGATCTTTGGCCTTTCCCTTCTTATCTTCATCTAGTGCAACAATTCCTTTTCCTCTAATTCTAAATGGAGCATTGTTTCGAAAAGTAATATTACCACCTTTTTCTTCAGATAGGAATTCAATCTTACTCTTTTGTCTTGTCATGTGCTTGGAGAAGACATTATCAATGTACCATTGTTTTTCTCGATTTTTGGAATATAGAGACAATCCACAATTTTATTTTTTTTTATTTTTTTTCCTCTAAACCTTAGTAAAATATTCTTCTTGTTGAAATGGTTAATAGTAATGAGAGAGGGGGTTGAATCAGTACTTCATTATTTTAATTATTTTAATCTGATATAAACCTAATTAGGACTTATATTTGCAATTAGTTATACCAGAAATGTACTCATCGTAATCACATAAAATATTCAATACTTTTACAAACATAGAGGTGAAGACCTTGAAGTAAGTATCAATTCATGTATGAATAATTGTCAAAGAAGAAACCAATCCTCTTATGAGAACCAAATATTAAACCAAGCACCAATCTATAGACAGGAACCAACCTATAAATCAAACATGACACCATTCCTCTATAGGAACCAACCTATAAATGAAAGAGGACACCAATCCTCTATAGCCACCAACCTATAAACCATGAACCAACTTGTAAGATATGAATTCCTTTAAATCATAATTCTTCTTCGGTGTTTAAAATTCGTTGCTTAATTTTTCCATCCCATCCAGTCACGGTACATGAGTACATCCTTTAAGCAACGATAAAAAAAAATCTTGGGAGAAATCCACAATAAAATCATATGCAAACTGTAATTTATGAAGCCGGATGGACTGACACAAAGTATAAAAAGGAAAATACAAGAAAGCTTGAAGTCTTTTCATTTCCAAGATGGGATTATAATAGAGGATTATACATTTCCATGAGTTATGATATTGATATTTCAGTGAATGAAAATATTTTAGGGTTTATCTTTAAAATTACATAGTCAATTAATTATGATTTTTCCAAGTTTTTATTTGAAAAAATTCATGAAAAATGGGTTCAATTTCAATCATGGGAATGTTTTAATTATTAGTCATCTCTAACATATCTTATGTTATATCACTAGTCAACCCATCTTCAACATTTGACATTAAATACATTTGATGAACAAAAACGTTTACTATTAGTTTTTTAATGGACTAAGTGGTGAGATATTGTTGTCAAAAGGATAATTACAAGACATTTATAGATAAATTTATGGCCACAAACTTTACCTTGATACATAATGAGCATCCTCCTAGAATGTTTCTCCAATGCAAAAGCTTTCTTCATTTCAATCCACAGTGGACGTATGGAGATTGATACATTTTTTAGGACTGTACAATTTTAAGAGTTTATGGCTCAGAGTTGAAACCTTACAAGATTCCAATTTTTCTCACCCCTAGGGTTTTATATAAGGAAAAGGTTAAACTCATATGATATCCATTTTACTTCAATAAGTCAAAAATCTTCTTTAATGTTTCCAACATAAGTTTTATATTTCATAGTTAAAACTAGAACAACATTTAATCTAGTTGAAAATATGATGACATATTTCCATTTTCAAAAGGGCAAGTTTTGGAATTATGATCCATATGATTTTATTTCTAACATGAGAGTTGAAATTGGTTTTGTACCATGTGATATAACTTACAACAATACTGAGAGGGGGGGTGAATCAGTATTGTATCAGATTTTTCAATTTTCTTTCCTTTCAACAATTTAAAGTTATTAAGAAGTGCTTACTTAATCAACCATACATGTAGAAATCAAAACACAACATAGAAAACACATTATACTAGGATTTTTACATGGAAACCCAATGCAAGATAAAAAAACAAAACATATTTCTTTATGTTCTTCTGGAAGAACCAACTTACAATTTATAATTATTTAGCTTGACAGAAACCCACTTGCCATAGATAATGAGGACATGAATCCTCCCAGGAACCAACCTATCACAGACAATGAGGACACCAATCCTCTCAGGAACCAACCTACCACATATAATGATGACACCAATCCTCTCACGAACCAACCTATTACAAGTGACAAGGACACCAATCCTCAATGAGATTCTAATCCAGGTGGATATCGGTGGCCACCCACCTTTTCCAATTGGCTCAAAACAACTTTCTGGCAATTTTGGCAATTTACTATTTTTAGCAAGTTTTAACTTCCAAAGCCATTTTGAGGGCCTAAATGAAGGTTTTTAGAGAATGAGGTTCTCAATGACAGAGAAAGGCATGATTGAGCCCCGAAAATGAATCTCCTCGATGATACCTTTCCAACGAACTATTATACGCCTAAAACGGAGATCGTATGCAAAAGTTACGACCTCGGGAAGTTGATGTACTAACTTACCCAAACGAGGCCCACATGACCTTTGACGCTCTATATCCTAGAGTTAGGTTTTTGGATGTCTAGGGTTTTTGGCATTCCAGTTTATCGTAAAACGACCTTCAGAGCCTCATTATAATCATCTTCTTATGAATGCGAGTAGCCATCATATCTCTTCTCAGAGATAAGCTGCCACCATTCTAGCGAGTCTTTCACTCTGTACTTTTATAGTCTCTGTACATTTCTTTGATTAATAGAAATCATGTATTACTGTATATTTGTGTTTATGGTTGCATCTATGATACATTTCTGTTATATTATTGAATATCTGCAATATCTATGTGCATTTCTTTATTATATCTCTGCTCTCATTTCATGCCGAAAATAATCTGGATCAACTTCAACTCACCCTAGCACCACCCTATATATATATATATATATATATATATATATATATTAAATTCTTATAGAACTGGACCTTTCTCTTTAATTCAAAAACAATCTGATATGTCTCTAGTTTAGTTTTGTTTAACAATTACATGACCTTTTTATTCTCTTCTCATTTGCACTACACTCGAACAGAGAAAATCCCTATTTATAATGTTTTTCCTTGGGTTCTACATCGCGTAATAGTTGTATTGTGGAAATATATTGACCATATCAAGGTATAATTAGTTATATGTGGACATACTTATGTCTAAACTAAGAATATTTATTATATAGTTACATCTAGACATTCTTTGACTAAATAAAATGAACTAAATCTTCCTACGAAAGAGCTCCATTTCACTTCCAACAACAAAACCTAGTCTTATTAGAGTATCTCCTAAAGAATGATTCAACAATTCGTATTCTATCCTACAAAGAACCTACTCTACTGATAGAATAACATCCCAAGACTCAAGTCCCAAGTCTTCATCCTTTCGCACTTTCCCTGCAGTGCGCTTACCCAATCTCTCCACTAGACTATTAGTTCTCCCTAGTGACTTGATGACTTGACTACCAAACTTTCCCTCATTTCATCGCACTCCACTACATCATTCTTTGTATTGGATAAAGGAACCCTGCATATTTTATTTTTTGCAACTTCCACACATTCCATCGTAGCCCATTATGTCACACCAACTTCATCTCGTCGCACTCCACTGCATCGCTCGTCGCACTAGTTCAAAGAACCCTGAATATTTTCTTCTGTTTCATTGATCCTTTCATCCTTCGATCCTTCTGCACACTCTTTTTCATGGTTTCAAGACTTCCTTTGTCTGTTCATTCTCTATAACTGACCATATCTATGATCATTTTGACATCAATGACAACATATGTGCAACAAACTCCCCCTTTATCATTGATGGAAACCAAAAGAGCCTTCTTGTTTCTCCCCCTTTCAATGTGCACAGCTTCAAGTTTCTCCCCCTTTATATGTGTGCAACCTCCAAATCAATATGATAAACTGCTACTCCCTTTCAATTTTTACAAATGCAAGTTACTCCCCCTTTCAATGTGTGCAATTGTAAGTTTCTCCCCCTTTCTATGTGCACAACTTCCAAATAAATATGCTAAATTTCTCCCCCTTTTCAATGTGTGCAACCATCAAATCAATATGCTAAAATGCTACTCTCTTTCAATCTACATCAACCTTAGGGTTTCATTATTCTCCCCNTTCTCCCCCTTTCTATGTGCACAACTTCCAAATAAATATGCTAAATTTCTCCCCCTTTTCAATGTGTGCAACCATCAAATCAATATGCTAAAATGCTACTCTCTTTCAATCTACATCAACCTTAGGGTTTCATTATTCTCCCCCTTTGACAACAATGACAAAGAGACTCTTTGGATATTCTCTCCTCTAGGCCTCTTGATGCAGACAAAACCATCCTTGAAAAAAATACCATTGAGAGCCATTGCAAACTTCAAATGTGTGCATCACCACAAAATCAAACTTCTACCTAATACAACAAAAAATGGGGCACTTTTCAAAGTAGTGAACTGTGTTCTTTGTTGAAGAAGGGAATACATGATCACCCTGAACTTTTTTCTAAGATACTCAAAGGGTTCTCTTGGTAATGACTTGGTAAAAATATCTACAATCTTCTCTTTGGAAGGAACATACTCTAATTTGACCACCTGATCCTGAATATGTTCTATAAGAAAATGATATTTGATTAGTATATGCTTAGTCTTAGAGTGTTGAACATGGTTTTTAGAGAGATTAATAGCATCAATATTGTCCCACATGATGGAGATAGGTTGATCACATGGAAATTGAATATCCTTGAGATTTTTTTTAATCCACAACACTTGTGTATACCAGAATGTTGCAGCTATATATTCTACTTCAACTATAGAGAGAGAAATAAAATTGTGTTTCTTGTTGAGCTAGGAAACTAAAAAAATGCCAAGGAAGAATGTGCCTTTATTAGTGCTTTTTCTATCATCAATAATTACTACCCAGTCTGCATCTATATAAGCTCAGAGAACGAGGTTTGTGTCTTTTGAATACAACAAGCCATAATCAATAGTGCCTTGCAAGTATCTAAATATTCTTTTAACTGCAAGAACATGAGTTTCCTTAGGATTTGCTTGAAATATGCCTACCAAACCCACTTCTTGTATCATGTCAAGCATTGAAGCTATGAGATAGAATAATTTGCATATCATAGACCTATACATAGTTTGATCTATTTCTTGATCATCGTCATATTTGTTGAGTTTACAAATTGTAGTCATAGGAGTTATTACTGGTGCGCAATTTTCCATGCCAAACTTGTTCAATATTTCCTTGAGATATTTACTTTGAGAAATGAAAATTCCTCTTTCCGATTGATGAATATGTAGACTAAGAAAGAAGGAAATTTCCCCCAACATAGACATCTCAAATTCTTGCTGCATTGCAGCTGCAAAATTCCTACTCATTAATTCAATGTTACTGTCAAAAATAAGATCATTAACATAAACTACAATAATTAACAAACCATTACCTATAGCCTTGATATATAATTTGTTATCAACAATTCTGTTTTTTAATCCCTACTAGTGAAAATACATGTCTAGTATGTAATACCAAGCTATTGGAGCTTATTTTAGCCCATACAGGGCTTTCTTTAATTTGCAAACATAATATTTTTTGTCAATTAGATGAAAACCCCTAGGTTTCTCCACATAAACTTCTTCCTCTAGGTTGTCATTTAAAAAGGATGATTTAACATCCATATGATAAACTTTGAACTTTCTGTAACATGGAGATGCCAAAAGAATTTTGATTGCTTCAATTCTTGCAACAGAGGAAAAGTTTTCTTCAAAGTCTACGCCTTCTACTTGAGCATACCCTTTACATAATAGTCTGGCCTTGTTCCTGACTATTTTTCTATATTCATTTGATTTGATTATGTATACCCATTCAGTTTGAATTAAATTCTTGTCATTAGATCTTGGGACTAGATCCCAAGTCTTGTTTTTCTCTATTTGGTCTAGTTCTTTTGACATGGATTTGATCCAATGGTCATCCTAACTTGCTTGTACAAAATTTATTGGTTCACTCATGGATGTTAGTGCAAAATTTTCATAACTAGATGCATATATTATTTGTTTTCCAGTTTGTACACATGCTTCCTTGTTTCCAAGAATCTTATTCTTTGGATGATGTTTTTGAACATACCTTGATTGGGTCTTTGGCTGTGATGTTTCCATTCTCTCCTCTTCCTCTGAATGTTGTTGTTCCTATTTTTTATCCATTCCATCATCTTGTAACTCATTGTTGATTGATTCATCATATTGATCATTATGGTGTTGATGTCTCACTCGATGAAGTCATCCCTCATATAACTTACATATATGCTCTCATTTATTTTATGGAGGATTTTTTTGTAGCTCTAGAATCAAACTTACCTAAGTTGTCTTCATTTCTTTTAATGTAGCATTTTCTTCCAAAAATTTTGAGGTTCTTTATTAATGTTATTCTTCCATGTCATCGCTCATAAGGGGTTTTATTGTTGTTTACTCTTGTTTTTTCTCTATTGAGAATGTTAACAAAAATTTGAAAAGATTCTCCCCAAAAGGTTTTGGGTACTTTTGATTCATCAAGCATGGTCCTGGCCATTTCTTGAACAATTCTATTTATCCTTTCTACAACTCCATTCTGTTGAGGGGTTCTTGTAATAGAAAATTGTCTCTTGATCCCATGTTTTTGACTGTAACTTTTGAATTCATCAGATGTGAATTTTCCTCCTCTGTCTGACCTTGGGAATTTGATTTTTAAGTCCATTTAATTTTCTACCTATGCTTTGAATATTTTAAATTTTTTAAAAGCCTCAAATTTATGCTTTAGCAATCCAACCCAATTCATCCTGGTATAGTCATCAATAAAAAAAAAATATATCTTTCACCTCAAGGTGATTGTGTACTAGTAGAGCCACAAAGATTTGTATGAATCAACTCAAGAGGTTGAGTGGTGGAGTGTTCTCTTTCCTTGAATTGAACTCTTGACTTCTTTCCCAACTGACATGACTTGCAGAAAATATTCTCAGGTTTGGAAATTTTAGTTATATCTCTCACAAAAAAATTTCTTCCTAGCTTAACAACTTGATTAAAATAATATGACCTATTATTTTGTGTCAAATCCATATCTCATCAATTTTACCAATGCAACATTTTTCGTTTCCTTCTTCTAGAACATACACATTCCCTGAAGTTCTGATTACCTTTACAATAATCTTCCATGTATTCACATCCATTACTCTATATCCTTTTGAATGAAAGAGAACAATGTGTCCTTGGTCACACATTTGACTTCCACTCAACAAGTTATGTTTTAGACCATCTACATACAACAAATTATGTTCTTCGGCCTTTCCCTTCTTATCTTCATCTAGTACAACAATTCCTTTTCCTCTAATTCTAAATGGAGCATTGTTTCGAAAAGTAATATTACCACCTTTTTCTTCAGATAGGAATTCAATCTTACTCTTTTTTCTTGTCATGTGCTTGGAGTAGAAACTATCAATGTACCATTGATTTTCTTGATTTTTGGAATATAAAGATTGTCCACAATTTTCTTTGTTTTTATTTTTCTTCCTCTAAACTTTGGTAAAATATTCTTCTTGTTGAAATGGTTAATAGTAATGAGAGGGGGGGTTGAATCAGTACTGCATTATTTTAATTATTTTAATATGATATAAACATAATTAGGACTTATATTTGCAATTAGTTACACCAGAAATGTACTCATCGTAATCACATAAAATATTCAATACTTTTACAAACATAGAGGTGAAGACCTTGAAGTAAGTATCAATTCATGTATGAATAATTGTCAATGAGGAAACCAATCCTCTTATGAGAACCAAATAATAAACCAAGAACCAATCTATAGATAGGAACCAACCTGTAAATCAAACATGACACCATTCTTCTGTAGGCACCAACCTATAAATGAAAGAGGACACCAACCTACAAACCATGAACCAACCTATAAGATATGAATTCCTTTAAAATATAATTCTTCTTGAAATCAACCTTAAGACACAAGAAATTTATTCACAAAATATTCGCTCCTCTTTTCTTCTCCGCGAAGTTCATGAGATATAAACTTTTCGCTTTTTCATTTTCAATTTAAGACACACTTTATTCCCCATTCTACTGACCTTAGATCGATTAGGGAATTTTCAGTTATAGTGATTAATTTCTTAGTAATTTTTCCATGTACATATTGTGTATGGTCCACTCAAGTCCATCGATTCTCCTATGGGTCGAGCTACAAATACCTTCATGAAAAACTATATTTTAACTTCCTTTTTTACTCACAAAATTTCCACATATAAGCGTTAATTATCAGGGGTTGTTTGATCATTTATTTGTTTGATCTCATCCATCAATACGTGATTTCATTTATTGGGACCATAGGGAGTTCAAAACACTGAACACTACCTCAACCATCAGATCATTGATCAATGATTTCCATTAATTCTCAGAGTCCTTCGTCGTTGAAGTATCAACTCTACTCTGATGACAAGTACTGCAACAAATCCAATGGTCCTTGTAATTTGAAATCAATGGCTCTCATTAAGTCAACCCATCAAAATGCACTATGGTTATCTTCTATCCCTTTTTCCTTTCATAAGCTAGTTAGGTGGGACCCGCATAGATCTACGATTGTCATCTTATCTCATTCTCACTTCAACCAATGGTCCAAATTTCTCTTTGGAGTTCCTTTGTTGGAGTCCCAATGCATCCTCACACTAAAGTACTTTGATGGACTCATTCCAACAAGAAATAAGATGCTTACACACATTGTAGCCTCGATCTCAATTACTCCAAATAGATCAGAGTCATTGGTCGAGATGAATGGAAAAATATATTGTAAATAAATGTGCGATGGAATATTTTTCGATACTCTCCATTCGAAATGGTGAAACTTCCCCGACCTCATGGACACAAAATGATAAGCTCTGAAGGTATCATAAAAAAGAATATTCTTCGATACCCTTGCTTTGGAGTGTAAACAAACAGATTGAATTGTTTCACTATGACCATCTCACTCTAATGGATGGTCCATATCTCTTCACTAATTAATCCTATGTCACCTTACATTACGCATGTCCTAACATGTGGTTATTTACAGTGCATTACACAAGGCTACTTTTGTGGCTTTCTTACATTATCTTGACGTGTCCACCACGTGGATTCCTTCCATGTGTATTGGATGGCATAGAGCCTCCAATCCTATGATGTCATCCCTTCCACTTGCTATGCTCTGTTGCTGTGCTAACATGGCATTAGAAACATGGCATTAGAAACATGGCATTGTCCTTGCTACTTACGTGTCCTTCCTGGAGTCGTCGATCTAACTTATCTAGGGTCAATTTTTTTTATCGATTACTTCATCACTGATAATAGTGTTGTTGTTGGAAACTTTCTCACAAGGGTCGATTTTCCCGAATCGATGATATCGGGCCCCAGTTTGAAACCTTTGTTCTAATATAATGCTACCACGTGCCATATTCTAGATCCATTGATATAGTTTACTTTAAGAATATCCTCATCGTCAATTGGTTTTTATTTGTCGATGTTGGTGATATCAACAAGGATATTATCGTCGATGATCTTGTGGGGCTTGATTCTCAATATTTCCAAGAAAAATCCTGGCAATGTAATCTAGGGAATCGATCTTTCTTTCCCAAGGGATCATTCTCCTTCTTCAATATTGTCTTCGTCGATACTGGAGTCATCGTCAGTGATATCTTTCAGCAACCTTGGGTCCCATGGACTAAACGTTAACTCCTTTTTCACAACCATGGCTCTTCCATTTACATTTAATTATAAGAGTTTTAACTTGTTCATTATAAACTCATGAAATTAAATATCCATGGTGCATGTGGGATATTTTCTTTTTCCTTTACTTCATTAAATTCATGTTTTCTCTGCACACAGAACCCAGATATTCCTATGATCCTCTTCTTCACTCCTGTAGTTAGCACCATCCTTGACATCAATGAAAATATACTCAACATATCACCCTTTGTCATTGATGGCAACTCTACTTTTTAGTTTCTCCCCCTGTCAATGTGCTTCAGAGTGCTTTTTCTTCCTTTCTTACTTTTTTCTCCCCCTTTGACATCAATGGAAAAGGGTTTTTGTACTGTGTAATTTATTTATTGTATCCAACAATATTCTTGTCTTCCTGTAGCTCCTTCTAACGAGGTACTCTTCATTTTTCTTTGCAATCCCCCTAATCTTTTGGTTCTGCTAAGCTCCTAACAAATTTTAGCTGGAAGTTTTACTGGGAAATGGGAATTAATCCCATATTCATTCTGAGATACTCAAATGTATCTCTATGTAGGGGTTTGGTAAACATATCGACAATTTTTTCCTTGGTAGGGAGATACTCCAACTTGACAGTCTTATCATTCACCTATTCTCTCAGGAATTGATATTTGATTGGGATGTTTTTTTTCTTTTAGCGCATCACTGGGTTCTTGTAAATACTTATGGTACCGGTATTTTCACATAGTATATAAATTGGTTTCTTTCATTATACCATAATATATTGGAGTGATTGCTTCATCCAAATGATTTGTGTGCAACAAGATATTGGTACAATTTACTCTACTTCTGTTGTGGATAAGGAGATTAAACATTGTTTCTTTCTTAACCAAGATACTAAACAACTTCCCAGAAAGAATACTCCACCACTTGTACTTTCTTGCCATCAACACTACCTACCCAATCTACATCAATTTATATTTTTAGAGTAAAATCCTCTCCTTTTGGATATCACAGTCAAAACTCCATTTTTCCCTTCAAGTTTCTGAGAATTCTCTTGATTTCCATCACATGTGATTCTTTTGGTGTAGATTGAAACCTTGCAACCAATCCAATAGCTTGCATAACATCAAGCCTTGATGCAGTTACATATAAAAGGATACCAATAATTGATTTTTACATGGTGTGATCTACCTCCGGTGATTGATCATCCTTACTCAGTTTACAACTTCTTATCATGGGAGTATTGATAAGCTTGCAATATTTCATGCTGAACTTATTTAACATCTCCTTAATGTATTTTGTTTGAGAAATAAATATGTCTTTATTTTTCTGAGAGATTTGTAGACCCAGAAAGAAGGGAAACTCACCTAACATGGACATATCAAATTCTTTTTTCATGTTATTTGAGAACATTTGACTCAGATAATCATAGTCACTTCCAAAGATGATATCATCTACATAGAACATGTCAAGTAAAATATGTGTTGTCTATTTCGACATTAAATTATCAATTCGATTCTTGTAAGCTTCGAGGTGACAACATTGTATGTGTAGGTATACATATCTAATCTAGCCTAGTATAGCCTAATCTAATCTAATGTCCAAAACACACTCTAATAATAAAACAAAATAAGGTGAGGAAATCAACACAAGGGAAAAATTGAAAACCAGTACCGGAATGAGGTTTGGAATAAGGCATGGAATGAGGTATGGAACAAAATCTATTCTAAAACTTAACTTCAAACTTGTAAATCATCAAAATTAGCAACTACACTACGAAAGACATGTTCTGGAAATGAAATCTATAAACTACTCTTCAAAATCAACAACTATACTACTATATTGAACAAGAAATAATTTAATTAAATTATGTTATTGTGATTGAAATTGGAAATACCTAGCTACTTCCTTAAATCACAAAATATGCATTTTGAATCAGCAACCTATGCTACTGCATTTTAAATCAGCAACCTATGCTACTGCATTAAATCAGAAATCTATGTTATTGTATTTTAAATCAACAACCTTTGATTAGACAACCCTACAGGGGTTAGTTTAATCTATCCTAATTAGTCATGCCTAGCTTCTTAGCAAGATATTGATGCTCTAATTAAAAGAATGGTTAAAATTACATATTGATGTGGATGAGTTAAATGAATATACAAAGTGAAACTGTAGTTTAAAAGAGTGAATAATTATACACAGTAAAACCACAATTAAAGAGTGTTTTCTATATCTAACATACATAAGATAGATGATAAAAGATGATTGTGAATATATAAAGATATGTCTATGAAACATAACCTAAATAGATAACATCCATAAGACAATTGTATGTCACAATGAACAACACAAGAAACATGTAAGCAATTTATAAAAATAAATACAATTTCAGCAAGCAACCTGTAAATAAGTAAATGAAAGGAATTAAATGAAAAAATACAAATGTAAAAAAATGAATAAGTTTACGAGACCGTTGGTGGCCCCCCGGGAAGTCATATCACTACTCCAATGCACTGTGCAATCACCAACTCAACAAAACTTTCATATTCATACCAAAACAGAGTTTTTACAGAGCGAACTGATAAAATGGCTGTGTATATAAAAAATAATGTCTCTCTTCATGGCATAGGAAATGATATTTATAGAGTTATACATATCGTGAGAGGTTCACCATTGGAAGGGTCGAAACTCTCTAAAAATAGAAATACATTAAATTTATTTAACAAGAAACATCTTTCCCAATAGTCTCGTGTGCTCAAAATAGTGTCATCTGCAACTGATCAAGTCCGAATGTGTCGATATCTATAGTTGGAGGGAATGAGTGGGCACAAAACCCTTGTTCTTGATTCTTCCATCAAATCCCACCGATATGCTAACCACCAACTCCTCTGCTCTTAGAGTGTCATATCGAGAGTTGGAGGGTCAGATCAAGGACCACAAACTGCTCTCAGTCCGTCCACAATTTTAGTGGGACTTAATTGGGCATATTACGGAAAAAACCCATGTTCCATATTTTTTTGTTTCAACTTCATCTTCCCACAAATTGAGTTCGGAGTTAACTTCCTAGAAAATGGGTCAAATGAAGGTCTAGATGGCCTTTAACTATTAAATCCATGAATTGTAATTACGCCCAGACATTAATTCATAAAAAAACACTTGAATCCTTTGAGATAATGTAAAAATGATTGTAATAATGTGATTAATACCTTTCTTAGATATCAACATGATGGTAAAAGAGATTAGGATAAAAAAATCCTTAAAAGATGACAAGAAAATTCAAAATGCACTGAGATGCTTGAGTTTTCATTTAAATATATAGACTAGATAGTGGTGAAAGATGATCAAAATAGTCAGTCATCATCTCCCCCACACTGGAGATGTTGCAGGTCCCTCTGCAAACAAAATGGAGTCATCCAAATTCAATTATGCATTTGCAGCAATGACCACTACCTGCACTTTTTGAAGGGAATACAGTAGCCTTGGATTTGGATTTTAATTTCCAGTTGGATTCTTTGAGATTTTTATAACATTTATCT
>ML805294.1:0-45246 GCA_009831015.1 Picea engelmannii
ACCTAAGCTGTTGGATGTACCCTAGGATAAGGTCCTTGTCTGTTAATGTTGTATTAGAACAGTCGGTTGTTCGAAGTCTCGGGACCCGTGTGAGGTGAGTCGATTGAGCCCTCCTGTCTTGTGTACCCCGTAGAGGTCGCGTCGCCCGTGATCTAGTAGTACTGGGTCTTTGTATTGCGTAGTCGGTCTGTGTCGGGCGGGATGTAGACTCCTCTTGCAGTTTAGTATGTTTGTCTGTGCGTAAGCTGGTGGAAGGAATCCGGTGCCGTATCAAGAGTCTCGGGCTGTTTAAAGGCACAGTTCCACTCTTGCGACACCTTCTGAGCCGTATCAGTAGTCTCGGGATGTTTAAAGGCACAGTTCCACTACTGCGACTCTACGGACGGATTCCTTCGAGTCGGTGACCGTACGATGCCTAACCTCGGGTGTCTGTCTCTGCCTATAGCCGTTAGTTGCCCGCCTCCTATTCAGGGGCGTTTGTTCCTTGTTGTCGTTATGATAGGTTGGGTCACCTTGATTGTATCCGTCTGACTTGCGTCCTGTGGGTTCGAGTGTTGACCTAGAGTCAAGGGGGTTGTTTCTTCTACACACGTGCACCCACTTCAAGAAAACAAAAAAAAATTTCACCGGTTGACTGAGTAGTTGTCCTTAGCTAGGAGGGTTGTTACAATATCTCCTCAACGCAGCACCTTAAAGAATACTACCTAGCATCCTAAAAGGCACCTTGACATATCTAATTGTAGTCATTGTGGCATTATTCTTAAATAGACCTATACTAAAACACAAATTCAGAAATGATAAGTAGGGATTGATATCATTGTTTCATATTTAGAAGATCATGAAGACAACCCTCCACTTGGAAATTTGATGTATTGTATGTGGTAGAAACGTCATTTTTATGCTTTGTTGATGCATAGACTTTAAATTAAATTAGAACTGGAACTAATATGCTTGCATGTTATTCATACTTTGACATATGTAAATTCATTGGACTGACAATCATTGATTCAAAGCCATAAATTCTCTGAATTAAATGAATATATATTGTTTCTTAGTAAGGTTGGTATCAATCCATTTCCTGACATACAATCTTGACATGTTTTGCATTTGATTAGTTGGCATTACAATTGTTTGAGCCTATATCACTGGTGAGGAATCATTTGATGAATAAGTTTACGCTGACTGGTTGATGAAGTGATATGTGATTGAGTTACTTCACAATTATCGTTTTGATCATATCAAAAGGGAATCACTTAAAGTGCATGTACTATTATTGGATATTGATCATAGCCACTCGGGATATATTGATCTCTTGAGAATTTCATGCATTACACATTTATGAGAATATCTTGTTCCCATTTTCCTTTCACCCAACTTGTCACTAAACCACATATTGAAAACCTTTTTGATGAGTTTACATGAAAGACTCATCATTTGACTGAAGCATCATTTGGTTATCTGAATATTTAGGTAGACCTCAGGATATCCTATCCTAAGGTCAATCTTATCAGGATTGTGACATTTTATAGACTCCATAGCCCCTTCCTAAGGCACGGGTTTTCTACTGGTATTTACTTGCATTTTTCATATTTGATCCATAAGCTAACGGTTTGATTGTCTCTGGGACATTGTGTGAATAACTCTTTTTGCCTTGCCTTTGGGAAATATACATCATAGATCATTTACATCTAAGGCATTGATCAACAATGTAAACGACTGAAGTCATAGGGGATCCTCCCTTGGCCTTGAGCACAAACTCACTTGGCCTAAACAAAGAGAACCTGACCCGTAGTGACACCAATTTACAAATATTCTCTTTAGGATTGATATAAAACACTTCAGAAAACTACTAGCATAGTCCTATATTCGACACCTTATCATTACACATTTTGACCTTAAAGATAAAAACAACATTTGGAAATTAAATTGTGATCTCATGGTTGGCATCTATTTTTGATTGGTTATGACAAATTGACCTTTCGTCATTCCACATCTGATTTTGGGAATAACATAACACCATAGGATCAAATTCTTGGAAAGAGTTGTAGTGTTGTGATTTCTATGTTGTTACATATTGGTCATGATATTTTGATCTCTTTGACACATTGACAATGTCAAAACACAACACTATACCTCTTTCCAAAAGATTGATGTTATGATGTTATGTTGTTTCCAAAATCAAATATGGAGTAATGAAATGTCAAAGACTGAGTTAATCAATTTTCTGAAGTATATAATGACAATATCAATCCCAAATTCTAATCCTAAATTAATTGTTTATGATGAGGAGTGGATGACCTAAGTCTAGGGGTAGTCCTACACTAGTTTAAGGGATAGTTAGGCAAAACATATGATGACAAGGGGCTTCTACACTACTATTGGGATAGTAAAAGTATGGCACGTTGTGAGGTCTTGGAGCATGCCTAAAGGGTGGCCTAAGGGTCAACGTTTGGTAGTATAGTAGCTAAGGTTTAGGGGGATGCTCTTTAGGGTAGCTTAGATATGTAATAGGGCTAGTTTACTTCTATTCTAAACAGTGTCAAAAGAGCAGGACGAGAGGTGTTAGAGTGGTAGGATAGGGGGATAGAAGTGTTAGTGTTGGATAGGAGAACTTGATTATGACCAAGCATCACTAAATTCCTTATTTTATTCTTATTGGACATGATTCATCAACTAAATTCTCTAGTCATTAAATGATGTGACAAAAACTATGTATTGTCCTTTATGTTGCAATCTAGTATTGGGAAACCATGAAGAGACAAATGAGTTGAAGAAACCCCCCTTAATAGGAATGAGTGTATGAAGACATAGATTTATTCTATTCTCTTCCCATGTTCCCCTTTTTTCTTTGGAAGAACCAAAACCCTCACTTAGTTTCTTCCTATTCCAACCTGTATAGTGTCATCTTCCAATGTCAAACTTCTTCATCTTGGGTCTGAACCACTCACAAAGAAACATTGTCCAATGATCAAACATGTTCCCAACTTGAATGAACCACCCAAATTGTGGAACCCATGAAACTTGTCGAAGCTATGACTAAACTTGAATGAACCAACTGATGTTGCTAACGACTAAATTTGGGAAGATTCAAATTGATATCCAGTGCAACCTTTGAAAGGTAACCATCCATCAAATTCACAACCATTATAATTTGTGTGAGTGATAGAGAGGCATGGAGACCAGAGTACAAAGTCCATCTCTCAAAACCTAAAGTAAACACAAGGATAAACCCTAAATAGAGACCTCCTCAAACTTGCGCACTCCTCTCTCTCTCTCAAGGTTCAAACCCTAAAGGACCTTCTTCTAATTTTTGCGCACTTCTCTTCAAAACCCTAGAGACAAGGAGACAAGACTCTATTCACCATTGCACTAAAAGATTCATTTTCGTACAATTGGCATAGTTGAGAGAGTGAGCCCTAGAACATGATCACCCTACCACGTCATGTCCATTTTTGATAGCTTAGGGTTTATTGCGCGCAAGGTGATAGGGTTGGACGAGAGTGCTAGGGTAGCCTACGGTTTCAACATATGGAAACAGTCAATGGAATAGAACTAGATAGATATTGAAACAGATTATCTCTAATAGATAGATATTGAAACAGTCAATGTCACTTACACTTGGAACAATTTTCATAGGAGAGAACCTCAAATCTAGAAGAAGGCATGGAATCCTTATCAAACTAGACATGTCAAAGGCATCTGAAATAGAAGGTGAACCCATGTTTGAAATCGATGTGAAGAGGATCTCCCCCTTACTTCATTTGAAATAGAAGGTGAACACGTGGTTGAAATGAGGGATAAATTAGTAAAACCCAGCAAAGGATAGCAAGTGAGCTAAATGAGGGCTAAATGAGCAAGGAATTAAAAAAATAGACATTAGGTCTAGGTTCTAACATGTTCAATGGTCTTCCTTTTACTTCCGAGAATATTCTCTACGAAAATGCATCCATGATTTTCAAGATGAATGACTTTTCCAAAATACCAAAGATGAATGACCACAAATCATACGAAGACCAAAGTACAAAGGTCATCTCTCAAACCCTAAAGGAAACACAAGGATAAACCCTAGCCCTCCCTAGTGCGCACTTCTTTTATCCTACTAGCAAACCCTAGGTCAAACCCTAGAAGGCCTTCTCCTAAGATCTGGGAACTACTCTCTCTTTTGTGCACTTCTTCTCTTACCTAGCCATGGCATAGAGAAGAGGCGCAAGTGTACCATGTGCTAGAGTAAGCCTTAGGATCCTCTTTATATATTGATCAAGAAGTTCCCTTTTGAGCCTACATTAAAATATAACTTAATTTCTCCCAGGGCAGCCCTATAAAATTATATTAGTTATTTAAGACATATTTTATTATTTATACATATCTGGAAGACTCTAAATAGAATGGGGTGGGAAGACAACGTTATGATATCATCTGATCACTAGGTATTTGGAAGAAACAAAACATCTGAAGCTCTGAAAGACAACTGGAAGGTTCATCATATGCTACAACTGATCTCGGAGCAATTGGAAACTACAAGTCATCTGATCATCAGAATATAACTGAAGGTTCTTCACATGCTACAACTGAGACTTGAGTATTTGGAAACTACAAGTCATCTGATCCTTAGAAGGCAACTGAAGAGTTCTTCACACACAACCAACCCTTAATAATTTCTCCACCAAAATTGTAGCATACTTGGTTTGTGACACAATACACAACCATTGGTTTGTCAAAATTCTATACCTACACAATAATGAAGGAGTCCTAAACCAGTCTTGTCAAAAGTTGAACAAAAATCAGATTTTACCCTCTAAATTGTGTTGAACTTACTACCTATGATGATTATGTCATCCACATAAACAAATAAAACCACCAAATCATCATTGTCTTTATAGCATAAAGACTGAATTAGAAGGGATTCTTTTGACTCCAAATCTTGAGCCTATTTCAAACATTTAAAACTTATATCGTCTTACACACGACACACTCCATACCTTCTACTTAAAACACATAGGGATGATACATAAGGAATTAAAAGAAAAAAAAACTTACAATAAGGAAGTAGCTAAGTCTAAATGGGATTTAGAGAGGGAAAGAGTTCAAATTTAGAAAACAAAATCACAAGCACATAAAGTTGGGAGAAGAGAGAAAAGAGGAAGCGAAATCCAAGGGAAGGATGTAATAAAGGTAAATGTTCGAGAGGGGAATTTAGAGGGAAAACAATAATCAAGTAAAGGTATGCTTGACATATTGAATAACAGTGACACACAGACATAAACCTTGATAGCCATATATAGCCATATATGTACCTCAGGATATTCTATCTTGAGGTCATATCATTCAAATTTATGAATACATTTGACTCCATAGCCCTTACAGACACCTGTCTTCCTGTAGTGTGTTTTTCCTGAGCATCTGTGCCACTCCCACAAACTACCAAGCCCACCTATCATCGAGTATTTTTGGGCTCCACCCAAAGAGTTGGTTGTGCACATCTCTCATTGGATATCGATCATTAAATCTATACTGTCTTGACATATCTATTGCACGAATACATGTCACTATGGAAGTAGTAGGGAACCCTCCCTTGGTCTATTGCATGAATACATAGACATAAATAGAGAGAACTTGATCCATTGTGACACCTTCGAGGGGATCCTGTTCTATTCCTTAGCGCTCTGCTAGCTAGGCTACCTTGCCATATCCATCCTGCTAGTTTGTGTGTTAACATTTTGGCGTTAACCTCCCCCCTCCCGTTGTTCTTGCCATCAGTTCGTTGATTGATCAAATCATCAACATTAAAGAAGAGGCCATGTAGAGTTTTCCTTTTGTCAGAAAATTGTAAAAGCTTATGTTATTGAATGATTTTTAATTGTTAGGGCTCACGATTTTCTGCTTTGCATCTAAGAAAATCATTTTGTTTCCCTCCCTTTGATAGGACACACAAATATCACTTTGTTGTTGAGTTAAAATGGAAAGCAATTTATTAATTAATGAGGAAGATGAAAAGTCAAAAAAGGCAAAAGAGTCTCAGAAAAGGGCGAGCGGAGTCAATATAATTAATGTATTTCTAACAATGAGATAGTTAATAGTGATTTAGTTATAGTTATCGTGAGAAATATCCTTACATTTCCCTTATCTTTTCAATGTTTATCTTTAGTTATACTATAATATGAAGATCGTTGGCCTAACGTTTCCTTCTCCCTCAATGGAGTGTAGGTACAACCAAACACATATCTATCAGACCTATCATCCAGCTCGAGCGATGAAATTTCGAGAGGGACAAGGGAAAACATATCCAACACATGTAACAAAGCGAAATCAACTAGAGGTGAAACGGTCAGAAGAAAGTTTGGTAGGCACATGAAATTATTTCTTGTTGAAGGAGGATCATTCTCTTATGACGATGAGAGAATAGGTGACATCGAGGTTCCCTTGAGGTATAGACACCTACTGAAATAGTGGGTACCCAAGGAACCACCAGAGTTGGACACCGACTTCTGTGTTAATGAGAGGATGTATCACATTGCTCCATCATCCATCCATGGCCTTGGTTTATTCTCCATGGATGGCATAAAGGTAAAATATGGTGGATTGGTTGAATTTTTTGAGTATGTTGGACCATGTTACACTTGTGGAGTATGGTTGAGGCTGGTCCAATATATGCCTAGTATACGGAGATATGCACTCGCCGCAAATTATATACAGCTGAAAGACAATAATAAAAATAAAGGAGCGACTATGTATATTGATGGAAGGCCAAAGGCATCAGGGAATATTGCAGGTCTTATAAACAATACAAGGCCTGGGACGACAAGAAAGGAAGCCAATTGCATTTTTGAGGAGCGTGAAGGTAATAGGATATTTGTATGTGCAGTGAAAACAATAACGACAGGCGAAGATTTGTTGGTCGATTACAATCTGAATCGAGTTGACCCAGGAACGTCTTCTTTTGCTACGGTACAAAACCCATTAAACCCTCTACTATCGACACTCTTGTAGTTCTCTCTCTACCTTCTTTTGGTATCCATACTAGACTATGGACTTTGGAAACTATCCTTATTTTAGTATTACGTGTGATTTGACCATATTTTAATTATGTGGATTTATGAAGTTAACTTTACTGGTGTGTCCATATTTAGTTTTCAAGTTATGGGAACCACGATTCTTGATTTTATTTGGAAAGCTCATGTTGCAAAATTTTAGCATATCATAGAAAGTAGATCATTCACAATAGTTCACTACTTGATTGTAATTTTCCATATGGCAATTGGTCCTCCAGGAACTGGGAATGATCACTATAATTTGATATTCATCCTTTCTTTGAAAAGGGACTTTTCATTTCTCCACTACAATTTTCATTGGCATTCAAAAGGTCATTGGTTCTCATTTATTATGTCTTTATCCTTTCCCAAATTCCATAGTCAAGAGAGATAGGACATCTATTATTATTTCTCTTATACATGTCATCGTCACTGCAAGGATGAAGTTAGTTAATGATACTAACCTTCAATAGAAGGACTATCAATGCCTACTAACAAAAACATTTTACCCTACAAATCATTTATAGAAAAACATTAAAATTTTCATGGCCTTGCACTCTAGTTTCAACGCTTCCAGTAGTTGGTGGATGCGTAGTATTTGACCTCTAAGCCTATTGACAATGTGGATGCTCCATTTTTTGGTCCTCATTGAGTGACATATTTGTTATTGGGAGCGAACCCATTGAAGACTTCTAAATGTACTTGTGCCTATATAATTCCAACCCGAGTGACTACTCATGCTCCATCTTCTTTACATATCATTGTAGCTTCTAAATTTCAGCTTATTGTTCCCTAGATTTTTCTCTTAGGCATTGATTTTCCACATCTAACAGGAATTCCTTTGATTTAATAGTTCCCAACTACTCCATAAGGGAGGTCTGCTTGTATGAAAGCTCCTCCACCCAATGCTCTAGATTCACCTTCCACAATTTGAGGCTCGATATTAAATCCCCTAGCATGGATTGAGACTCATCACAATGGTTCTTACATATAGAAATGACAAGGTAAACTGGATCACCGGCATTAATTACCATTAGGGGGTTCACTCGAGTGCCAGCTCCCAAGTACATAATGAAAGTATGCTTATGTAGCTTGTTAGTCCTGGCTTATTCCTGTGTGAATGGCATATTTTTTTTTTTAAAAACCCTAACATTCGTCTCTCTAGCGATGAACAGGTTCATCGCTTGTATAGCCATTTGTCCGCAAAGTATATAACTACGTCACTCTAGTGACTACTTGTTCGTCTTTCATTTGAACTTTTTAGCTTCAGGGTTGGTCGGTCTAGCGACTAATATTCATCATTCTACTAACTAACCGTGGTTTATTGACTAAGTTTTCCAAGGTTGTCTTGGTTGCTCTTGCGACTAACATTAATTGTTAGACCGACTAACATTCATCACTAGACTGACTAATTATGGTCTCTAGAGTGACCAAGGTTACGTTTTCCTTAGAGATGCTAGCAAGGCTTGCGACTAAAGTTGGTCGCTAGACCGACTAATCTTGGTCGATGGACCGACGAATGGTAAATTTTCCCTATTGTGAATAGTCTTCTTTTCTCGGTCACTAGACCAGCGAAGATCCATGTGTGGTCGCTAGACCGACGAATTGATTTCGACGAAAAAAACAAATTCATCTTGGTCGCAACAACGACCCTATTCCGACGAAACTTCATCGCTACTTCATCGCAAAAACGTTCAAATGTAGTAGTGTCGATCATCTCTTTCTGAATTATTCTTTCTTCATGCTCTGGGTCGGGACATGTGTTTCGATATCCTTTTTGTCGATTTAGTGGATCTCGATAAATGTCTTCACCCGCTCCTAATTGTGTTACTATGTGGAGATTTTTTGAATTAAGAATGTATTTCTTGGGAACTGTATGGAAGAGGTTCACATTCCACTTATTCATTACTTTATCTAATGCAATTGAATGGTCTTCAAGGAAGTGATCCCCCACTCCACATATGTTGCAGAACTTGAGATCAGTTCAATCTTTTATTGGGCAATCGTAACTTATGTGGTCATCCTTCTAGTAGTTAAAGTAGTAATATCAACCTTAATCGCATCCTCTACCAAAATTTCCTTGTCCTCCTCTTCCTCGGACTTGATAACCCCCACGACCTCAACCTCTATAGCCATTTCCATTTCCTTGTTCAACATTCTAGTCTACCTTCTATGTATGGTATAGTGAATGGATGTTTGTTCTATTTTTCCCATTTAGCCGACATTATTGTGTAGAATGGTTTTTTTCCTCACAAATATGATATATTTTGGTCAGGAATTCAACAATTTAAGTGGGAATTCTCTTGTTGTGTGATTTGTTATGGCCTCACAGATGTCACAAAATGTTTCAATTTGAATGCATCAAATTGTTGGATCCAATGCATTGTTTACTTTGCAGTAATATTTTGTGTGTCCTTCACTTGAGAAAGTGGCACACCAAAGTTCATTTCGTGAAATTGACATTTTTTATTGACTTTGCAGTTCTGCGAGTTTTTATTCTAGTATTTTCTCAATTATGAATGAAGTTGATGCTTCTTCATCATCCATTTTTATGCGTTGACCTTCTTCAATGATTCTTTGTATGACTGGATGTCGTACATTCATAGAGGTGCTCGAATTTTTTGTAATAATCCTACGACATGCCATTGTACAAGTCATTTTTCTTCAATTACATAGGGAATTTGGCTTAGAATATATTTGAATCTTTTATCATATTCACGGATAGTTTCACCCAGACTCTATTTGATATCTTTTAATTTTTTTCCAGCCAAGTGGCTTATATCTTGTGTTTTAAAGAATGTGAGGAAATTGTGTTTTATATCTACCTTCAATCATTTATGATTATCTATGGCATTCATCAACTAGGTGAGGGCCCTGGCTCGAAGTGCAGCACCAAACTATGCCATTTGTTTGGCCTTGTCGGTAATATCAGTTGCATCCCAAAATTTCTCACAAACGAACCAATGTCTTTTGGGGTCTTCATCACCTTTGTAGATTGGGATATGGATAAGGACCATTATAGATTTCGTGTGGTTTTTCAAGAACAAAACTATTGCAATATTTTTATTTTAATTCGACTGGGAAGTGGATGTGGTCCTAATTTGCAGAGTCGAAATTGAGTATTCGACTCGACTAATACAATCTGTTGTTGTTCTTCAGTTGACATGTATTCTATGGATAATTGTGTTTGTTCTTCACTTGGTATTATAACATCTGTCTGATAACCCTTCTCTATATATATTCTACGGATCTTCCTCTCATGAGTTGTGTTGATTCATTTTCACTATCTATTGATTTAGAATCTTCAAGAAGTAGATTCAACGGGTGGGCGAAGTCTGTGAGATCTCTTATGTGGAGGAGTATATCCTCTGGTGGATTTTGGTTGTTCTCTTATGCTTCAACTAGCAGCGTGTCTCTTATCTGGTCGTAATTATCAATTCGACACCACACCTTTGGAGATTAGGTATTCACATGAAGTATTCGACAAAGGAAGTTAGCATTGAGTGGGCCAAGGATTCTTACGGGACAAAGTCGAATCATGAGTCCAGAATCATCGATCTCCATAATTTTGAATTGTTGGGTGCCATCGTCTACCATACTCACTTGCAGGCTTTTACTCCTCCCAGGAGCAGTCGGGGTTCCCTCAAGGGTCGCTCCAATGAGTTGTTGCTCCTGGATATGCCTTCTATATAAAATTTTGAGATCCATTTCATTTTGTAACTCTTCTCTCCTCTTTTTCCTCATGTCCTGCTCTAATTTTTGAATATCAGTTGAAGCTTTATAGGTTTGTGTTCATCGTGAAAACTTCTCTCTTAATTCAGTTGTCTTCCTTCTGAATTCAAACATTTATGACTATGGTGCACTTGACTCGACTTATATCATCTCATGGATTTTCCATCCCCCCATCGTCAGCTTGACTTACTTGTGGTCGATAGTGTTCATATTTCTTTCTATGCTCATTTTTTCAAGAAATAATTCCATGCTTCTCTTTTATCTTTGCAATTATCTTCCAAAAAATCTTCCATCTTCTTTCTTTTCTTTCCAATTTGAGTTCGAAGGAGTATTGGCCAAGAGTCAATACTCAGCAATGTCTCTGACTCCCTTATCTAAGAGGAACTTATGAAGCAAGGACAAAACGGTACAAAGGAAACCGTAATGCAATTCTGTATAGATTTTTTTTTTATGGTTTCAACTGACTCTCTGTCTTCAATGGCTTGTTCTTCAATATAATCTCTGATGATTCTCTCAAACCACTCGTTCAGATTTTTTCTTCCACTATTTATTATTGTATGAATCAATTTTTCATCTAGAGTGAGTTTGGGCATTAGAGTGATTGAGATATTCGTACAATGCCTCTAGAATAGCTTCTAGGAACCGCTCGTGTGTTTATGAAAAGAATTGTGTGTGTACTTCTGCCAATGTTAGTCACTTTCTCCTTGCAGAATTTTTTATATAATTGTTAATTTTGCGCTCCCACCATTCACGTATTTCTTCCAAAGTTAACATCTATGTGCCTTTTAATTTATGCATACCCGAGATTAGAACTATTGACAACGAAACCAATGTGGTAGTCTGCGGGAAAGTACGAGAAGTTACTAATAGATCCTTACACAGAGAAACATTATATATTATAGCATCATATACAAGAACATGTAGAGATACATGAAAGCATACACAATTAGTAGGATAACTATCAATTGCACTTCATTATATGGTAAAACATCCTATCTCTCTCAATTACATAGACAAGTGTGTGTGTGTGTGTGTGTGTGTGTTATACATTTATCAGTTGGTTACACTTCTTAACTACCTGGTCGGTCGACTCTAAATGTATGTTTGACCAACTTCCCTATCTGACTTTCACAATCGACTTGAATTGTCAACTGGAGGGTTTAGTTAGCAGAGTCGGCTAGCCCCTACAACACTTCCCGATTGAATGTTTCACTTATTTACTAATGCGAAGTGTAAAGGTGCATAATATATATCTGTGTAGAGTGTGAAGTGCGTAAATATGGTCATAGCAAAAGGCTCCGCACAACTTGAAAAATGGCTAAGTAAAATATTAAAATTAAAATCATGACCGTTAATCAACAATAGTTGTAAAGTTAAACATATGCATAAAAGCATTTTGTTCACTTATATACTTATTTTTTATAATAAACATTGTTACTTAAAATAAATTTAACTCAACAATTTTTTTAAGCTAAACTTATGCATAAAAGCATGTTGTTCAATTTATATACTTATTTTTTATAATAAACATTGTCACTTAAAATAAATTCAACGAAGTATCGAGAATTAGTGGTGGAATCTTAGTAAATGAACGTGTCATAAATAAGTTGGTTATCATGCAAATTACGTCACTTGTCAGAATCCATGCTATGGAACTATTCGAAGTGTGGATCTGTGAAGTGTGGGAGTGTGGGAGGATGAGTGATATGCATTATCTACACAAGGGTTCAAATTAAACTAAGCATTGGTTGTGTGGAGGATATACATGTGCGAAGGTGAGGATGATATATTTGTGTGAGCGATATGTCTGTGGCGGAGATATATTTGTGCAGAAGATACATATGTTTATCAATATTTTTTAAATTAATCATATCCATAAAATCATTTTGTTCACTTTATATACTTATTTTTTAATATATGTATATACATAAAAGCATTGAGATATCTAAAAATTTAAAATACTTTGGTGTTAATGTTTGATGATTATCAACTTTTACGGGTTCTTGGGGCGATATTCAATGTCAGCAACAAAGAACTCTACCCACTTTGCTTCCCGCAATTTTAATGTGCAGATACTTTGCATTGGTTCCCGCCCATCCTAACCTCCAAAAACGTTACAGTGTTTCCCGCATATGCTAACCTCCCCATTGAATACTTCACTTATTTTCATTTCTTCCCACATATGCTAACCTCCCCATTGAACACTTCACTTATTTACTAAGTTTTACTCCATATTGAACACTTTACTTTTTTCCTTATTTTTACAAAGTTTTATGCTAAATGTTTTTACTGCAAACACTTTACATTGCTTCCCACATATGCTAACCTCCTCATTGAACATTTCATTTATTTACTAAGTCTTACTCCACATTGAACACTTTACTTTTTTGCTTATTTTTACAAAGTTTTATGTTAAATGTTTTTACTTGTTTTTATTTTATTCTTATCATTGTTCTCTTTGCATAAACTATAATGTTATTCTTCTTTATTATATGAATTATCTTATGACAAAAATTATTCATTGCCTATGCATTTAGTTATATTAAGTTTCATTGTTCAACATATATTTCTCAACTAACTCGGCATGGACTGTGTTGCTATGCAACCCTTGTTAAATATGATTTAATAATGTTTTATAAACCTTAAATTTTTTTAATAGAGTAAGTTAATTTTATAATAAATTGATTTATTTTACCATGAATTTAATAAATATGATAAAAATTTTAAGCATGAACACAATTTTTTACTAGATATGTTTGTGATAAAAACAATGTTATCGGGGTTTTGTCCAATTATTGATTGATTCAAAAGGTCAAAATTCTAGATCGCTAAAAACTCTTTAAATTTTTGTGTTGACAAATTCCGACAACTAGAGGAAATTTTGTGACAAGATTTGACAACTATTATTGATGGGGGACCAGTGCATGAGAGATCTCCAACTTTCTATAATAATTCACATGGAGACAAAATTTAATTTAAAATAACATTCACAAGTAAAGATTTATGAGACTTTTTGAATTCATAATGTGTTGTAACCACGTCGAATCCCTAGATTACTTATTTATACAATATCACTTTGTTCAATCATTATAGATATATGATATATGTGCAATTATAAGTATTTTTCACATAACTTCATACAGGTTAAAAATTGTGCATTCTTTATATCAACTACCTTTGATTATAACTAACTACCCTTATAGTCGAGGTAAAATAGCTTGAATGGTTGGGAGGTAGGTATAGCACTATCACCGAGTGTTCAAATCCTCGATGAGACATTTGTCCCATTGTGATAAGGATAGAAGGGTAGACGCCCACTCCTGCACTGAACTAGAAGAACTGATGCAGGGATTTTCCGAGGATTTTCCGAGGGTCATAAATTTTCACTCGGTTATCCATTTGGGATGAAATTTTACAGGGAGTTGCGTCTCGAAGATTTCACTGCCATGTCGTTCACATATATTTGATTGGACATCATTTTGACAATTTTTTCAAGGCCAAATTCCTTCATATAAGACCTCAAATTGGGGTTTTCGTGTTTTTACGGGAATTTTTAATTTTTCAATTATTAGTTATCTCTTAGTTTATGACATTAATCAGAAAAGAGATATGACAAAAAGTTTCATGCTATTTAGCTACTAGTTAGTGGTCAGTTTTAGAGCCATGAGAGAATTTTCTAAATTTAGTTTTTTTTTCTAAAAAATCTAGTTTTTTTTCTAAAATTAGTTGTTTTTGAAAATCCCATATAGTAGTTATAAGGGGCTGAACTTCGATTGTAATAATTTGGATGGAGAAGGAATAAAAGAGTGTTGTTTTTCCATTATCCTGTGTTTTCATGGTTTATTTGATCTTGTGAATGAATCTCAGGCTTTGGCTGCATCATTTGGTATCAGAGCGGTGTTGGCAGCCATTTTGCATTTTTATCTTTTCCTTACAAGCTGCCTACACAAGGGTTTTGAACTTTTGATACTCATCGCAATCCTTTAAAACAAAACGACACTATTCGTACACCTGCCTTTCGTTTTCATTTTCACGACTGCAAGCGTGAAAACCTTGAGTCGCAAGTCATATCGATGGCATTAAAATCATCTTTGGATTGTTATGAATCCTTCTGGTTCATGTGGTTATAAATTTTTTCAGCCCTATCTCACTAAAAGTCATACATTTGTCAAAACACCAAACCTTTATTCTCTTTGCATTTTTTGTTGATATGGTTTCAATTTATAAATTCATGATGCAATGATTTTTTGGTGTCTTTGATTAAACCCATGGTGCAATGGTTGATGTAGTGGTTTCTTTGAATCATACAAACACTATTGTTGAATTAACATACGGACCAATTGTTGGTTATGAACACTATGGTTTTCAAGTGCTTATTTGATATTTCATTTGGTCAAAATCTTTTGGTTATGAATGTTATGGCTTTCGATGAGTATGTGAATAATCCATTTGATATTTGGTGTACAAATCTTTGGATTGTGATGTGAATGAAGTCATTACCAAGGTGTCGTCGATTGTACATGCCAATATGAATGTTTTGCATGGTTTCATTTCACTCCACCACCCTCGCACACTCAAGATTTAACGTCTTCCTTGCACCTCGGGCTACCTCTGTTTGTTTTGGGAAAACCTGAGGAAAGTTAGTCCTGTGTCTACCAAACAAACCCCCTCACCAACTACTTTGTTGACCATGTGTTGCCTCCTATGGCACCTGTAGTGCACATAGAACCCAATGGCGTCCAAACAATGCTATTATTTGATAACGCTCATGAGGACTTGGAGAGTAATGGCTGGTTAGTTTTCATTCAAAAATTTGAGGGTTTCAACCTCGCATTCGCTCAGCAGTTTTCCCTCACATTCAATGGATGCAGAGCCAAAGTCGGAGACATCCAACTCGAATTGAACGAAGAATTCCTTAGCTCAGCCACTGGTTTTCCAGCTAAGGGGCAGAAATGGTTTAAGAATTCGAAGGTGGATGAAGTGCCATGGCTGCTCCTGTTTACCTCGAGGAAAATTATCAATTGTGACAAAGGTATGCCAGTCATAGCCCTTAAGTCTCGATGGCATGATTTATTGGCCATTATTAAGCAATTCGTTACTTGCGAAGGTAGATATGGTTTAGTGTTTCTTTACCACCTCCGGCTGCTTATGAATTTCATAGATTTCCCTTTGAATATGCCTCACTACCTTCTACGCAGTCTGTATAAAATGGCTAAGTGATTTAAGAAGGAGAAGGTTGACTCCAGCCTCTTCCATCACTGTTTGATTAAAATCATGATTGTTCATCATTTGAGGTTGAGTGGTGACTATTGGGAAGATTTATTATTGAGGAATGGATTTTCCACTCTTGAATGTGGTCAAGTGGACAAGACTGTGGTCACCGAAACCCTTGTCGAGCCTGCCATGCCATCTCCTACCCTCCTACCCATTGTCAAACCCTCGACCTACCCCAACGCTGACCTACCCGACACCCTGCCTGACCCATGTTCGAAAGACAATGCTAAGACTGTTAAGAGGCCTGCAAGAAAACAGGGCAAAGGTAATACCAATGTCAATAGAAAAGGTAAGAAGGTTGCACACTGGGTATCCAGATGTGCTCGTAATAAGCCCAAACAAAACACAGACTAGAAGCCTATTGTTTTGAGTGAAGATTCGGATTCTGAGATTCAACGATTTTTTACCGAGGAGTACCCATACTCACACGACCTCTGTTCTGTTCAACCCTATGACTACGTGTCCAACCTCCCACCGTGCCTTAAGGATGACCCTAACTTCCCCTGGATCAAGTTTGATAGTGGAACCCCTGGTATTTTAAAAGATCCTTTACCTACAGTGACTCGGCCTGATCGACCACAGTGCGATGAATGCAACTCATGGCTCCAACGATACTATACAGATGTCCCTCTGTTGCAATCCCAAATTAAGTCCTTGGAGGACCGGGTGACTGTGTTGTCTAAGGAAAATGATAGACTGCAAGCTAACGATAAGAGGCAAAAGACCACAGGTTCTATCATGTTCAAAAATGTTGAGGCAGCCACTGCCATTGTTAACTCGAAATTATCCTGAATGAATCGTATCCCTACAGCCAAGGTATGTTATTTCAACATTGATTTTAGAATGATTTTGTTGTTTTTGAATTAGCATAAACGATTGTGTTTTCTCTGAATTAGTATAAAAGATTTGTTTGATAAATCGAATATAGTTTTGTTTTGATTGAATTAACTAAAAAAGGATTCTGTTTGTTTGAATTAGCAAAAACAATTTTGTTTGCTTTGAATTAGTAATAAAGGAGTTGTTTGATAGATCGCATACATTTCTGTTACCATTGGATTAATTTAATACGATTTTTTTTGTAAATATGACCAGCTACAAAATCGTGAGATTCTGTAGCTAGTCATAAAATTTGAATTTATGTTGATTTTACAATTAAACACTATATGAAATTGCTTATTTTTGTCCATCTACAGGTACACACGAATTTCAATGGGAATTGGATCGATTATGGCAATTTTAGAACATGCTTTTGTTACACAGTTTTGGGATTAGATTGTTAGTCTTAGGCAGAAATAGGAATCTGGGAGATTGTTCCCATATTTTTTGCAAACAGTTTTGATATTTTCCACAGGGGATGTTTCATCCTGTGGCCTTTATATACTTATTATTTTTTGTAAACAAGGCATCACTGTTGGGGGAACAGAAACTATGGACTTATGATTATACAGACTCGAATGAAAGTGGAATTTTTGTACGGCTTTAGCTTCAATTTATCTTACTTTTGTTCAAGTAGTTGTGCATTTTAATTTGTAATCAAATTGTTGACTACTTTAGATATCAATATTTGTTACAGGTTGATGCGATATGATTTAAATTCTGTCCATATTTGATGTATCTCATTTTACTTACAGCAATTACTCTATTTTAATTTAATGAAAAGAAGGTTTATCTTCTTTGTTTAATGAACATCTATGTACAAATCTTTGCAGAGGGATTTATCTTCATGTGATTATTTGTAAATTATAAAATTGTTGTTGCCATATCCTTTATCTGTTCTGTCGTTAGCAATTCTGAAGCATTGTTGCTTCATGTTTATGCGAAGTATTAGAGGATATGATGCGGGTTTACCTCATCAAGCAATGAACGCAGATGCTTATGCACAGGACAAGTAGGAGGCGATAATTTCAGGTTAGTCTGTTATTTTATTTTAATAGTTTAATTAATATAAGGATTCGTTGTAGGTTAGACAGATATATAATATAGATTGTTGTTTTTATTACTTAGTTAGATAGCTATCATTTCATTTTTTAACACAGATTACTATTCTTATTGCTCAGTTAGATAGCTGTCAATTTACTTCCTTTTTTATAAAAGTTATAAAAAATCAAAAAAATATCGAACAATAGCTTTGTTGTCAATTCATACATGATTTTCGCAAGTTTTCGATTAAAAATTTGCAATTTGTGAATACTGTACATATCATAGAAATATAAATATATCTAGGCATTGTATATTTAATAAATAAAACTATTTTTCTATTAGTTAGCAAACTGTGAATATATATTAGACCTGTATATATAATCTGCAGCGGTTGTTTTTCACTTAGATTAGTTTCATTAGCTTTGTTTTCCTTTTGTTTTCCTAGGACTTAGATTGGCCAATGGAGCCGCTAAACCCGTTGGAGTGGATTAATCCAAACGGCTTGGGTTATTTAGACAACCCTGGACTGGATCCACCCCTCTAGTTGACGAGCGATCAATTTCGCTCGTCAACAAGCGGGAAGATGGTTGGGAGAGGAAGAGGAAGAGAAGGTCTTGCTCAGATGTGAAAATATATGCAAAACGTCCAAAGGCAAGTAGAAAATATTACAAGCATGTTGGATAGTTAGAGAATAATACAAAGAGAAGTGTCTAATGAGGAGACAGACCAAGGAATTGTAGATCAACATATAGAACATGAAGAACACGAAGAAGAACAATTAGAGTGTGTGTCTTTTGAATAAAGGATGCTCAGGGCTCTAGAAGGGAGAAATGATAGGATTAATATGAAAGTTTTAGAATATGCAGGGAATCTTAAACCAGAGGTGTTAATAGATTGGTTGAATGTCGTTGATAATGTTTTTAAATGGCATCCTATGCCAGAGGAAAAGAAGGTGAAAGTTGCTTGCACCAAGTTGAAGGGTCATGCCATGATCTGGTGGGATCATGTGCAGAACGATAGAGTAAGAAAAGAAAAATAAAAAATTAAGACCTAGAGCAAGATGGAAAAAAAATTGCAAGAAAATGTTTTGCCTCTAGACTATACCCAGACCCTTTTTCATAGATTTCAAAGCTTGAAGTAGAACATGTCCACCATGGAGGAACTCACAAATGAGTTTTATAAGTAGTCCATTCACGTGGATCACCAAGAAACTGATGAGCAATTGGATGCAAGGTATGTGAATTGTTTAAAATTTTATACTCAATATGAACTAAGCATGCATAGAGTTCACAGCATGGAAGAGGAATATAAATTAACCTTAAAGGCCGAGGAAAATCTAAACTGACAATTTTCTTAAAGGAATAGAGGAGCAAGGAGGGGTACATCGTCTGCCTCATGGGGTGGTTTTAACTATGGCAGAGGAGAATCATCCCAAGGAGCTGAGAAAGTAGAAGATACTCGACAACGTAACCTAAATCAGCCAGGGGGAAGAGGATTTCATAGGAGTAGAGGTTACGGTGGTGGAAAAGGAGGACCATATGTGTGTTTTAGGTGTGGTGTAGAGGGTCATCAAGAATTTGAATGCCCAATTTATAACATACAAGAGTCAAAGCAAGGACAACAACCTAGTTTGAACTTGGTCTAAGATGAGAATGAAGAAGAAGGAGTTGAATCTGAAGTCCCACCTGATATGGGGGAAAGTCTCATCATATGGAGGTCAGTGGTGATTCTGAAAAAATAGCAAAGGCAGGGTAGCAGCAATGAAGATTTTTGGCTTCAAACAAATATTTTTCGAACCAGATTCACTTATGGGGGAAAGGAATGTCAAATTATTATTGATAGTGGTAGTTTTGAGAATATGGTTTCCAAAGAGATGGTAGATAAGTTCAAATTACGCTATGAAACACATCCCCATCCTTACTGAATTACATGGTTCAAAAAGGGGAATGAAGTCACCATTAATAAAACATGTTTGATCAAGTTTTACATTGGTAAGACTTATAGATATGAAGTATGGTGTGATGTCATTATGATGCATGCATGCCATCTGTATTGGGGAGGCCTTGGCAATATGACAAAAAATTCATGCATGATGGCAGAAAGAAAACCTACACCTTTTGGAAGGATGGATCAAAATTCGTCTTATTGTCCCTTAAGGATGAGGGAAAAACTGAGAATATGTTGTCAGAAAGAGATTTTGTTAAGGAAACAAAGGCAACGGGATTCTGTTATGTGTTAATTATGAAAAGAGGAGCAGTGGAAGACATACCAATTCCTACTGAAGTGTCCAGGTTACTAGAAGAATATGTTGATGTTATCCCTAATGAACTACCTGATGGTATTCCACCAAAGAGGGATATTCAACATCACATTGATCTAATCCCGGGATCATCTTTACTGTTAGGACCCAGAAATGTCGCTTTTTCACTATATCTGTTACCCTTTCAACCCTATCATTCACATGCTAAATTCCTATTTTAATACTGCCAAGATCCTTTTTCCTAAGGTATGAGTCATTAATCTTGCTTTGATATTCTTATTCATTTAACACGTATGATTGGTAGTATTTCTCATATTTTACCCATCAATGTGCAATTAATAATCCAAATGTGTAGAATAGCCAGGACTTAAAGGAAGATCGTTGTTGTTATACTAATTATTACAGCTGAGTTCTAGTCTTGCAAGCTATTACACCGACTGCAACATATGTGCACCAATCCTGGAAGCTGTCACATTTGTTGCAATAGACGCCCACTTATCCTAAAAGTTGTTACACCAACTGTAACATATGCACACCAATTCTAAAGGTTGTTACATCCACTACAACAGATGGCCACCGATCCTGAAAGTCAAATGCTGAAGAATGATCCTCTGATATTACACATTTTGGCTCACGCTGATTCTTTGTCCAGATTTGATGAATATGACAGATCTCTTGTATATTATGAACAACTTGAGAATCTAGGATTCTCAAGGTTGTTCTGAGTCCATTCTGAACTAAATGACTATGTCTTTAAATAGCATAGATTTTGTAATCATAGGGGGCAGATTAGCTGTGGAATTGTGAAGTAAAGTGAAGCAACTTGTAATCGAACAATTTTGGTGATTTTAATAACGAAGGAAACTTGAGTTTCTCTAACCTACTGTGATCTCTTTGAGTGGATTCAGTGAGAAGGAAAGGGCCCACCTTCCTCATAGACTCCCCTCTGTTTTACTATTTTACATTAGCTACTTTGATTTATATGAATAACTTGTTGGCATTCTTAGATCATAATCGTTGTTACAGTTCAGTTCCTTTTTTGTCAAATGCGCATCAGTGTGTCTCATGAGAATCAGAAGTCAAGTGTTGTATACTTCTGGAGAATTGTCTTTCTGTAATAGATAAAACTTTGCTTGCATCAATAAGTAATTAGAAGTGTGAATTTACTCCCTACAACTAAAGTAGATTTCCTTTCTGCAAATAGCATAGAATTTCTTTCTGCAAAGATAAAATAGAAAATCAGAATAAGATAGATAGTCCAGGATTCTTATACACTCTTCAATCTAGATTTCAATTAAGCAAGTGTGATTTCAATCCTGCAACAGTAGATTAGAACTCCAGTTGTGTCAACAACTTGTGCTAGTGTTTAGTTTTCTAAAACTATGTTTTCTTTCAATACTGCAACTTGATTAATGTTTTCTTTCATCAATCTAGCATAGACTGTGCACAATTATCTTGCAAATAAAAAAATTTCCCTGGGTTTGACAACTTATATTGAACACCTTAATTATCTATTTATTTAGACAATTAAAGTGCCCAACATTTTGGCGTCGTTGTCGGGGAAGATAATTATATATTTTTGTAAGCACATTAGCTTTCTTTTCTTAGGAATGAATAAGTCTGCATGAATCGAGGAACAAGAGGACGTATTCCCAAAAATATTAACCCTACAGGTACCAGAGGACGTGGAGGAAGGAACCCTGCACTAGGAAGACCAACCTTTGTTGATGAGATTATAGCCAGAGTAGATTCTTCTTCAGGATCTATCTTTTGCCCTTCAAATCCTCCAAGGATACAAATTCCTCAGTCATCAGAACTGCCCCAGTTAGAAACATTGCTTTCATCAAGGGCTGAAACTGAAAGTTTGTCACCAACAAATCAGCAAGCAACGCTGGAGAATATTGAAGATTGATGAAGTATAGCTCGTCCAAGAGAAATACCAGAAGAAGTTGTTTATCAAATTAATGGACAGATAGTCACTAAGGAGGAGTGGGATGCTTACCGGATTAAGTGGAACGAGATAGAAGCCATGGAAAATAAAGGATATAATGAAGAGGAGTTCAACCGAGAGGAGCCACGAAACAATGAAGATCAGGTAAATGATGAAAATACTATCTCTACCATGGTTTTTCCTATTACTAATATTCCTACAAAGAGGATAGCCACTATGAATAACATACCTCTTTCATCCATACCAAATTTCCATGTATTGTCTACTAAGGATCCAAATGAGTTTATGTTTGAATTTGATATTCTTTGTAGAATCTATGACTACACTACTATTGCGCAGAAACTTAAACTATTTCCCACCACATTGAAGGCAAATGCGTTAAGATGGTTCATGAGCCTTGGAGGAGAGAATATCTCAACATGGGTTCAGATGAGGCATATTTTCCTGAGCAAGTACCAAGACTATTGTTGAACAAGGGAACGAAGGGAGGAAATGTTCAAGATGTCTCAGAAAGAAGATGAGAGCCTTGAATATTTTGTAGAGCGACTCTAGTACAATCTACAAAGTTCTGGACATCTAGATGTGAGTAAGGACATTATGAAAACTATTTTACTAAAAGGGGTCAGAGATGATTGTTTAGACATGATGAATATGCTTGGCAAGGGAGATATATCTAAGGAATCCTATGAAGACATTGTAAATCTTTGCAAGACATGTTCTCGAGGAACTACATGGAATAAGACAGTTACCAAGGATACCACTTTTTCAAGGGTAAAAAAATTAGCCAATGGAGGGGCAACAAGAGAAGAAATAGGTAATATATTAGAAGATTTCAAAATAGAAATGATTAACTCTTTTGCTTCACAAATTGATACTCTGCAGATTAAATAAAAACAAGTAGAAGCAGAAAAGGAATTGTCCATTTTCTGTCCAAAGTGAAAAGACAAACATCCGAAAAGGGAGTGCCCACTGAACAGTGTTCAAGTATATCTTATTTGTGAATTGGATCATCCTACTGAAAAATGTCCCTCTTTACCAGGTGTAAAAGCATCAATAAAGGCGACTAATGAAGAAGTAGAGGTTGCCTATCTAATTACACAAAGAAGATAATGGAATCCAAGAGGCCAAGGTATGAACTCTCAATTATCTCCTACAACACTTAATTATTGGAACAATCAGCTACCTTATGGCCAAATGAATGCTTCCCTTCCAAATCTAATTCTCCCTCCTTATCAAGATTCCAATGCATGGCTACCTATGCCCCAACAACAGAATCACCATGGGCAATGGAACCCATATTGGAGAGGCCCTCAACAACAACTTAGCTATCAAAGCCATCAACCGAACCTATATCAACAACAGTTCCAACCCCAGTATCAGCAACAACAGATGCAATTACCTCTTAATGCCCCACAGAACAATCCTCCCTTACGAACTCAAATGCCTGTGCAACCTAACCTCAACCCAAATAATAAGTTTGTTCAGAATATTGATATATATAATGTGCCAGCTCTGTCTATTACTCCTATGACTTGTAATGAAATAAAATTAAGATCAGGAAGAGTAGTCGAGCCCATAATTGAAAATGCTCCATCTTCAGAATCAGATAAGGAATCAAGAGAAAAATCATCTTCTGATACAGAAGAACTTGACCAACCTATTAAAGAATCAGTAGACCCCCCATTCCCCGAAAGATTGGAAATTACCAAACCTGTGGAATTACCATCCTTTAATCTCTTAAGATAATTGCAAAACCTGCATGTTAACATTCCACTATTGCAAGCGATTAGAGATGTCTCTATTTATGCCAAGACTATGAGAGATCTTTGTATCAGAAGACCTGGAAGGAAACCTAGGGACCCCCTCATAGTGCATGTAGTGGGGGACTTGTCTGAACTGATATTAGGCAAAACCCCACCCATTAAATATGGTGACCCAGGAAACCCTACAGTCACTGTCAAAATTGGCCAAACACATATTCCCCATGTGTTAGTTGACTTAGGGGAAACAATTAATATTATGCCAATAGAAACTACACAATTGTTGCAACTCAGAATGCAAGTCCGACCTACTCCTATTGTTTTAGAATTAGTTGATTGTTCCATAATCAAACCAGAAGGAGTAATCGATGATTTAGTCATTTCAGTTGATTCATGGGAGTATCTTGCTGATTTTGTTGTTTTGCAACCCAAAACCCGTCTCGGGGGCCACCCTCTAATCCTAGGAAGACCATGGTTAGCTACAACTAATGCCTTCATTGGTTGTGGATCTGGTTCCATGAACATCTCTGATGGTTATAACACAAAAAAACTTACCTTGTATCCTCATGCTACACCTAGTATGGAACCTGAAAATTCTTTATGGATGGACATTGAGGATGAAAGGGTTGTGCCTATGTTAACCATAGGAAAAGTAATAAGTTTCAAAGATGGGACAGAGGATGAGTTAATTAACTATCTTATCTGTGACCCCTCTACCGTTACACATAACACGCACCACTGATTGACTGGAATCTTTGACCCTATGACCCAGGAAAAGATGAGCCCATAAATGTTCTCTGAAACTGCTGAAAATCAAAATGATTCAACTATAACAGCAAACAGTGTAATAGTAAATGTTGAAATAGCAACAACTGAATTATTTTCCAAAGGCATTTCTAAGGGCATCACTATATAAATCGCACCTGGAAAAACCCTGAACATCAATTCCGATTTATCTATTGTTGAAACTCGTCGATTGATGAAATTACTAATTGAACATAAGGAGGCATTTTCCTGGGATTACATGGATATGAAAGGAATTTATTCTGAATTATGTACCCACCATATATACATCAAGGAAGAATGCAGACCCATCTGCCAACCCCAAAGGAGGATGAACCCTAATATTAAAGAAACAATTAAAGAGGAACTCCAGAAACTTCTCAAAGTTGTATTCATATATCCTATATTAGACAGCGAATGGGTATCACTATTGGTTGTTGTATCTAAAAAGAATGGTAAGTGGAGATTTTTTGTGGACTATAGAGCCCTGAATAAGGCCACACAGAAGGATCATTTCCCTCTTCCATTTATTGATCAAGTTCTAAACAACCTAGCTGGGAAAAAGTTCTTTTCTTTCCTAGATGGCTTTAGTGGCTATAACCAGATAAAAATTTCTCCATAGGACCAAGATAAGACCACCTTTACCAACCCTTGGGGTACATTCGCCTACAGGGTTCTCCCATTTGGCTTGTGTAATGCGCCAGTCACTTTCCAGAGAGTTGTAATTGGTATCTTTTTCTGATATGGTGAATGACTATATAGAGATATTCATGGACGATTTTACACCTTATGGTATTGATTTTGATCAATCTTTGACTAATCTGGAAAAAGTGATCAAAAGATGTATATAGTCTCATCTCTCCTTAAGCACAGAAAAATTCTATATGATGAAGAGCGAAGGTGTGGTGCTGGGCCACTTCATTTCTTATGCGGGAATTCAGGTGGACCTAGCCAAAATTCAAGTAATTATGGGCATTCCAACTCCAGCAACTCAGAAAGAGGTAAGAAGTTTTTTAGGGTATGTTGGCTATTACAGGCGATTCATTAAAAAAAATTCCAAACTTGCCTCTCCCTTGTTTTTCCTATTAACAAAATATGTTGACTTTCATTGGACTGACAATTGTGAATTGTGTTTTACAGATCTGAAGCAAAAATTATCCACAGCTCCCATTTTGAGATGGCCCAATTAGGATTTTCCTTTTCACATTTCTTCAGATGCCTCAAACACTGCAATTGGTGCAGTACTAGGGCAACAGGAGGACAAAGAACCCTATGTTATCTACTATATCAACAAGAACATGGCTCTTGTTGAGTTAAATTATACATTTACTGAAAGAGAATTCTTGGGAGTAATTTATGCAATCAATAAATTCAGGCATTATGTCACTGGTTATCCTACCTTTATTCATACCGATCATACAACAATTAAATATCTAATGAATAAACCTATTACTAATTCTAGAGTAAAAATATGGTTGTTATTACTTCAAGAATTTGACATCACTATATTAGATAGACCAGGGAAAGAAAATGTGGTTGTTGATTTCTCTCAAGACTGCATATAAATGATGATAATTCACCATTAGATTATTCCTTTCCTGATGAACATTTGTTTTCCGTATCTTCTCACTCACCTTGGTATGCCGACATTTCTAATTACTTGATTGCAGGGAAGGTACCTCCACATCTATCCCCAAGAGAAAGAAGGAAAATCATTCAAAAGAGTGCTCGATATAGTTGGATAGAGGGATACCTTTTCTACACAGGCTTGGATCAAGAAATCAAACGATGTGTGAGGGATGATGAAGTTTATGAACTGCTCAAAGCTTTCCATGATGGCCCTTGTGGGGGTCATTTTGCTGATAAAAGGATTGGACATAAAATTTTAAGGATGGACTATTTTTGGCCCACCATATTTCAAGATGCCAAGAAGTATGTTCAGGCCTGTGACAGTTGCCAATGAATGGGTCAGCCAAATCATAGGGATGATATGCCTCTCCAGCCTCAAGTAGTGTTAGATCCTTTTGAGAGATGGGCCATGGACTTTGTAGGGCCCATTAACCCGCCTTCTAATCAGAAAGTTTATATATTGGTCTGCATAGATTACATGACCAAGTGGGTGGAGGCAAAAGCACTCATCACGGCCTCAGAAGAAGATGTATTAGCATTCTTGTTTGAAGATATCTTTGTTAGGTTTGGAATTCCCAGAGAATTAATAACTGATGGAGGAACCCCTTTCACATCACTTAAGTTTGAAGCCCTACTCAGTCAATATCATGTTTTACATAGAACAACTTCTCCATACCATCCACAAGGTAATGGCCAAGTAGAAAGTACCAACAAAGCCATAGAAGCTATTCTTACTAAGACAGTGAGAGAACACCATAGGTATTTGTCTAACAGATTGTATGAAGCTCTATGGGCTTATAGAACTACCTGGAGGAACACAACTGGATTTTCTCCTTATGAGCTTGTATATGGAAAAAGCCTTGTTTTTCCCATTGAGTTCGAAATCAGAACCTTAAGAACTACAATAGCAGTCAACCTCGACTTGACTATGGCACAGAAAGCCAGACTACAACAACTCAATGAGCTTGACAAAAAGCGTTTTGACGTTATTCATCAAACCACAGTGATTCAACAACAGAGAATAAAATGGCATGATCGAGTCATCAAGAAGAAATTATTCCAAAAAGGGGATTGAGCTCTGGTGTATGATTTGCGCTTTAAAGAATTTCAGGGTAAGTTGCATACAGGATGGCTTGGACCTTATGAAGTAGACATTGTTTTTCCCAATGGGACAGTCAGATTAATTACTATTGACGGATCCAATACACAGTTATATGCAAATGGTCATCATTTACGCCTGTATCAGCGTCCACTTTCCAAGGAAGAATTTGAATCGAGATGTACGGCTGATACAGATTACCAATTTTTAAAGGGAAAGGAGCCTGCTCCTTCCCCTTATGAACTTTAAGACATTTTGTTTTCAAGTAATATTTTGTATATAAAAAAGTTGTGCAAATTTGAAATTTTCTGATTTTGCTTCACGCATTTTCATTTCTCTATTTTTCTTTTTTTTCTTTCTAATAAATTTCGCCTAGAAAGGTATCAGGCAGATGCTTCTCTGTAGATAAACTGAAGAACAGCAAGGTAGATGACAGCAGCAGACGCCAAAGGATTAGTTTTTGGAAGTTGAAAAACTTCCCAAAAACTAAGTATTTCTGTGTTCGGGCCGATTTACATGCTTTACACTTGTTCTCGACTCTTTTGCCTTGCACGCTGTTACACCCTTTGGTCGATTTACATGTTTTTACACCCTTTGGCCGATTTACATGTTGTTACAACCTTTGGTTGATTTACATGTTTTTACACCCTTTGGCCGATTTACATGTTGTTACAGCCCTTTGGCCGATTTGCATGCTTTACACTTGTTCCCGACTCTTTTTCCTTGCATACAGTTACACCCTTTCATGACAAATTTGCCAGTTTACATACTGCTACACCTAGTGCCACAATTTCAACAAAAATATATGTTGTTACACCTACTGCTATTTTTCCTTTTGGCTAGTCTTTACACTGCTTCACCACCTTCTTATCATTTCTACTATTTCTACATATAGCAACATTGTTGTTTTATCAAGAGTTCCGCCATCTTTGAAAAATTACTTTATGCTCTCTCTGTCCCATAAGAACCGCTTCATCATGACTTAAACCCCACATCTGCAGCTTTTCAATGGTTTGACCATAGACAGGAATCCACTTATGCTCCACTTATCATATCATCAGTTCTCACGTTTAGGATTCATCTCTCATTATTACAGCCACTCCACGCGGATCAAATGGCGGTTGGAAAGTGCAGTTACTCTGACAGCTAATTTCGGGTGGTAAGTTATGAGGTACGCTGCTAATCTTACATGTCTACTTGAATGGATATGAAAGCACACTTTCATGACTATCTGACCGATTGTCCTAATCCGTTAAAAATGCGATCCAATAATATTAGTTAGGGGGGGGGGAACGAACATCCACGTCGACCTAACTGTAAAATTCCTTTTTATATTTCACCTCCGCCACCTTCCAACCCCACTTATTTTTGCTGCGACACTGCATTCTTCATGCAAATCCACGATCAACTTGTTCTGTCTCTAGTTTAGGTGTTTATTTCTCCTCCTAATTTACTGTCTAATAAAAACACAACATCATGGGAGGAACGCCAGTAAGATATGATCCAGAAAATCTCAATACATTGTTGTTGCACCTGGATGTTTATCAAATATTTATGCAGGCTGGTTGGGTTCACTATTTTAAGAAGCTACATGAGTTTAATGAAGAAAAATTCTTACAGTTCAATCAGAATCTCGCAAACGGCTATTCTATGGTGCACGGAGTGTGGATTCCAGTGATGGAAGAGAGCATAGCGGCTGTGACAGGATTGTCGACCATGGGAGTCAAATGGTTTAACAGGAAGGCGCATCTCCCTGATGCATAGAAGGTTTTTCTCATGGGAAATGAGCGAGTACAAACCAAGGGCCAAGGTGTAGATGTCGGTTCCTTACCAGAGCCATGGGGGAAGGTATCAGAATTCTTAAAAAGGTACATTACATGTGAAGGGCAATATCAAGTTGTTTATTTTTTTGATTTTTTTCTACTGTCACATTTACAACATCAAAAGCTAATCAACATCCCTTACTACCTACTTCAATCCCTGCATAATATGGCTCACTTTCTTAAGAAATCTAAGCACCCCATGAACTGTCTTTCAAATCATAGACTAATAGGATTATTGATTCATAATGGAATGGGAATTCCTAATGACCCATTACCTGAGCCAATTCATGTGCCTGCTATTATAGCCAACCCAGTGCAATCAAATTTTGTACCCTCCACTGCACCAAAAGTTAACACCCTGCCTGTAATTGCCCACAAGGCAACTCCTAACACCAAACAAAAAATATGAATCACCTCTCACACCGCTCAGAAACGCCCTGATAGTCTTGAACCCGAACAGTTAAACCCTCTGCCCTCAGTGGTGGTAGAGCTAGCAATCGACAGCGAAATACCTGGACCAAATCCTGAGCGTCATCCCTCTGCTACAATATCTATTGTTCAATAAATCCCTCAGACCCTTCAAGCTAAGAAAAGGAAATTCCTTCCTTCTATCTCTACATTACCTAGGATAAGAACTAGGTCAGAGAGTTTGCTGCAACAACATCTCCAACATCCATTACAACTATAAGTACCTCAATTCCTTCTCCTATGGCACCAACAACAACTCAAAATCCACCTGTTGTTGTATCTATTGTATCTGCCAATGAATCAATTCCATCTAGACGAGAACCTCAGAAGAAAATCGACAAAATAAACTCTCATAGTGTTGCAATAGAAGATCAAACCCCTATTATCACTGCTACTAAATGGCCTCAAAAAAGAAAACCTAAGCCTACAAGCAAATCTAAGAGGGGTATCAACAGGGTTCTACCAGAGGCTGCCACATAGTTTCTTGAGTCTGCTCATTCTCAAACACTACCAAAATTTATGGAGGTACGTATTCCAGGTTTCACCTTGTGCAAGGAATTTCGGGCTACAATTTATCATTACAGGAGGAATGTACACGAGTTGCAGCAGGATCATCGGCTTTGCTTGATGATTATGTGCATCCTTTGATGACTAATGAAGTACAGGTTATACCAGGCCCTAGCATTCCATAATTTCCTCCCTGTATAGTTGTTGAGGAACACCCTTCCTCTCCAAAGCCCACGAAAATGAAAGACAATGTTTTTGTCTCTACTTTACCAAGGAGGAGAACTCGGTCGGTAAGGTCTACTGTAGCAACAGAATGAAATGATATGGAGCATACAATACCTAATCTTCGTCCATTACCCTCCATTATTACAGAGACTGCTCCACAAGAACCAGTCTCCTCAAATGACATGGATGTTACACAAGAACCAGCGTCCCAGGAAGCGATTGTTCAGCAAGATACTGCCATCCCTAACTTATCTATTACATAAGAACCAGCTATCTCAACAAAGAATATTCCACAAGAATTAGCAAGACCAGAATCAATTGTTGCACCGAAACAAGTCTTAGGTGTATCTGCCACACAAGAACCAGTTACACAAACTTGCGAGGATGTGCCACTTGCTCAACTTTTTGCTCAAATACAGAAGAGGATCTAGGACACAGCGAATTCTAGGGTTACTGAATTATTAAAGGAAAATGACAGCCTCAAAGCAAAGTTGGCTTCCTTAAGGTATGAATTATAGGTGGCTCGTCAGAACAATCCAGAGGGGATAGACTTAGACATATTATCACTTAGAAAAGCTATTATGGACCAACATAGAGAGCTCATGTGCTATGAATGTGGTAATATCTATTTTGAAGCAGGCTATCAAGTAGTAAAAGTACCAGTCACTGGACAGCCTGAAGAACCAGTCAACCTCTCAGTTAAGACAGAATTTGACCTTATTGCTCCACAAGAACCAGTAAGAAAGAAGAGATCTCTCGGTAATAGAGTAGTTGTTGGTTCACCAACAGCTCAAACACAAGAACCTTTGTTACACTATGTTCTTAAAAACGAGGCACGTAAGACAAATTTCTGAGCTAACAGATATTGGGGGTACACACAATTTTGTATACAGGCACTTAACGAATTTTCTTAGCAATTTACATAGAAGGAGTCATTTCCCTACTTCAGATTCAGTGAAGGGTTTGAACGTGTTTTTGCATGAGGACATGCAATGTCTTCAGTTGGGGGGCATGTTAGGACCCAGAAATGTCATTTTTTCACTATATCTATTACCCTTTCAAACCTATCATTTCTATGCTAAATGCCTATTTTAATACTGCCAAGATTATTTTTCCTAAGGTATGAGTCATTAATCTTGATTTGATATTCTTATTCATTTAACACGTATGATTGGTAGTATTTCTCATATTTTACCCATCAATGTGCAATTAATAATCCAAATGTGTAGAACAACCAGGACTTAAAGGAAGATCGTTGTTGTTACACCAATTATGACAACTGAGTGCTAGTATTGCAAGCTATTACATCGACTGCAACATATGCACACCAATCTTGGAAGCTGTCACATTTGCTGCAACAGACGCCCACTTATCCTGGAAGCTATTACACCAACTGCAACATATGGGCACCAATTCTAAAGGTTGTTACATTCGCTGCAACAGATGGCCACCGATACTGAAATCCGAATCCTGAAGAATGATCCTCTGATATTACACATTTTGGCTCACGCTGATTCTTTGTCCAGATTTGATGAATATGACAGATCTCTTGTATATTATGAACATCTTGAGAATCTGGGATTTTCAAGGCTGTTCTGAGTCCATTTTGAACTAAATGACTCTGTCTTTAAATAGCATATCTTTTGTAATCATAGGGGGGAGATTAGTTGTGGAATTGTGAAGTAAAGTGAAGCAACTTGTAATCAAACAGTTTTGGTGATTTTAATAAAGAAGGGGACTTGAGTTTCTCTAACCTACTGTGATCTCTTTGAGTGGATTCAGTGAGAAGGCAAGGGCCCACCTTCCTCATAGACTCCCCTATGTTTTACTGGTTTACATTAGCTACTTTGATTTATATGAATAACCTATTGGCATTCTTAGATCATAATCGTTGTTACAATTCAGTTTCTTTCTTATCAAATGCGCATCAGTTTGTCTCATGAGAATCAGAAGTCAAGTGTTGTACACTGCTGGAGAATTGTCTTTCTGTAATGGATAAAACTTTGCTTTCATCAATAAGTAATTAGAAGTGTGAATTTACTCCCTGCAACTAAAGTAGATTTCCTTTCTGCAAATAGCATAGAATTTCTTTTTGCAAGGATAAAATAGAAAATCAGAATAAGATAGATAATCTGGAATTCTTATACACTCTTCAATCTAGATTTCAATTAAGAAAGTGTGATTTCAATCCTGCAACAATAGATTAGAACTCCAGCTATGTCAGCAACTTGTGCTAGTGTTTAGTTTTCTAAAACTATGTTTTCTTTCAATACTACAACTTGATTAATGTTTGCTTTCATCAATCTAGCATAGACTATGCACAATTATCTTGCAAATAACAAAACTTCTCCGAGTTTGACATTTATATTGAACACCTTAATTATCTATTTATTTAGAAAATTAAGTGCCCAACATTTACCTAATCAGATAGCCTATAGGATGAGTCCTACACAACATGAAGAACTCAATCGACAAGTGACAAAACTCGTAAAGAAAGGTTTGGTAAGAGAAAGCATGAGTCCATGTGTTGTACTAGCATTGTTGACTCCAAAAAAGGATAATACATGGACGATGTGCACAGATAGCAGAGAAATCAATAAAATTACCATCAAATATAGGTTTCTTATACCATGGTTGGACGACATGATGGATGTGCTAACTAGAGCTAAATATTTTAGTAAGATTGATTTGCGAAGTGGATACCACCAGATTTGAGAAGTGGATACCACCTAATCTGGATTCGCGAAGGGGATGAATGGAAAACTGCCTTTAAGACCAGGGAAGAACTATATGAATGGATGGTGATTCCATTTGGGTTGTCCAATGCTCCTAGCACTTTCATGCGGTTAATGAATACTTTTCTTTGACCTTATATTGGTAAGTTTGTTGTTGTGTATTTTGATGACATCCTAGTTTTCAGTAACAAAAAATAAGATCACTTGCAGCATTTAAAAATTATATTGGATGCATTGAGAAAACATAAACTTTATGCAAACCTGAATAAATGTAGTTTCCTGCAAGAAAGTTTGGTATTCCTTGGTTTTGTCATCTCGACAGAGGGACTCAAGATGGATTCAAAGAAGGTTAGAGAAATTTTGGAGTGGCCTAGTCCCAGGAGCATCACAGATGTAAGAATTTTTCATGGGTTGGCCACCTTTTACAGAAAATTTATTCGAAATTTTAGTAGTATTGTAGCACCCATAACAGATTGCACCAAAGGAAACACATTCATGTGGACCAAGGAATCTGAGGAAATTTTGAAGTTTCTAAAGAAGAAGGTAACTGAGGCACCCATATTAGCCTTACCGAATTTTGATAAAGTGTTTGAGGTAGAATGTGATGCTTCACATGTAGGCATTGGAGCTATACTTAGCCAAGAAGGTAGACCAATTGCATTCTTTAGTGAAGAATGAATGAGGTAAGAAAGAACTACTCCACATATGATGTAGAATTTTATGCAATTGTGCAAGCATTGTGACATTGGAGGCATTATTTAGTGTTGAAAGAGTTTGTGTTATTTACCGATCTTATTGCATTAAAATATGTGAACACCCAAAAGAAATTGAACAATAGACATGAAAAAAGGGTCTCTTTCTTACAAGGATACACCTTTGTTTTAAATCACAAATTAGGACGAAAGAATCAAGTTGCAGATGCTTTGAGTCTGTGCACTGTTCTTTTGACAACCATGGAAAATCAAATAATTGGGTTTTCTGCATTAAAGGATCTCTATGCATCTAATAATGATTTTCGGGAGATTGTGGAACAATTGAAGAATCCAATCGTTAGGAACATGGATCTTAATCAAGATGAATATTTTATGCAATATGGTTAGGTCTTCAAAGGAAAACAAATATGCATCCCAATTGGTTTAATGAGGGAAAATATTATCGGAGACCTTCACAGTAGTGGTTTTGCGGGACATTTTGGAAAGGATAAGATGCTAGCCTTAATCGAAGATAAGTATTACTAGCCTAAGATAAATATATATATATATAACCAGGGATGTGGCACAATGTCGGATTTGTCAAATGTCTAAAGGACACTCACATAACATAGGGTATTTATCATTTCATTGCTTGCAAGAAAACTAGTGATGCATCGTGGATGGAAAATTTGTTTTTTTCAGAAGTTGTTATATTGCATGGGGTTCCAAAAACTATTACCTTTGATAGAAATACTTGGTTCTTGGGTCATTTTTGGAAGACTTTATGGAAGAAAATGGGGACTAAATTACAGTTCAGCAGTTCCAAACAAATGAGCAAACCAAGGTGGTAAATCAGAGTGTGGGAAACCTTTTACAGAGCATTGTTGGAGAGAATCCCAAGCAGTGGGATTTGGCTTTACCTCAAGCGAAATTTGCCTACAATAGTTCGGTGAATAGAACTACAAGTAAATCTCCATTTTAGGTTTTTTATGGTAGAAAACCTATGTGTGTCCTAAATTTGGTGCAGCTACCACTTGGGGATAGGATCAATGACGATGGGGAAGCATTTGTAGAACACATTCAACAGTTGCAGCAACAGGTGAGACAAAAATTGCAGGCCAGTAATGAACAGAACAAAATTATCAAAGATGCTCATTGAGGATACCAGGTATTCAATCAATTTGATTTGGTGATGGTTTATTTACGGAAGGAGTGGTTTCCTCGAGGAACTTACCACAAATTGAAGTATAAAAAAATTGGTTCGTGCAAGATTCTTAAGGAAATCAATGACAATGCCTATAAGGTCGATTTACCAGCTAACCTCGATATCTCCCATGTGTTTAATGTTTATTATTTGTATATCTTCCATGGGGACAATTTGGGTGATGATAGTGAGGCAAAGGTGGATTGGCAATAGGCCATTCCAAGTAAGAAAAGGGAAAATATTGTACATATTTTAGATAAGAAGACCCTTCATACTCGACAAGGCCAATACAACCGATATCTGGTCCAGTGGGAAGGAGTAGCACCAACAGAGAGTACATGGATTACAGAGGGTGACTTACTGAACCTAGATCCCATTAAATGGAAACAGTTTGAAGACAGTAACTTGCAGGAGCTGCGTTCTTTTCAACCAGAGGAGAATGATGCAGGGTTTTTTCGGGGATTTTCCAAGGGTCATAAATTTTGACTTGGTTATCCATTTGGGATGAAATTTTATGGGGAGTTGTTTCTCGAAGAGTTCACTGCCGTGCCAATTGGATCTATCTAATTGGACATCGTTTCGACATTTTTCAGGGCCAAATTCCTTCATACAAGGCCTCAAATTAGGGTTTTAGTGTTTTTACAAAAAAATTTAATTTTTCAATTATCAATTATCTCTTAGTTTATGAGCTTAATCAGAAAATTGTGTTGAAAAATAGTGTCACGCTAGTTATCTCTTAGTTAGTGGTCAGTTTTAGAGTCACGTGAGAATTTTCTAAATTTAGTTGTTTTTCTAAAAAAAAAATATATATATATATATATATATATATATATATATATATATATATATATATATTAAATTAGTTGTTTTCGAAAATCCCAGATAGTAGTTATAAGGGGTTGAACTTCGATTGTAATAGCTAGGATGGAGAAGGAATAAAATATAGTTATTTTTCCATTCTCCTATGTTTTCATGGTTCATTTGATCTTGTGAATGAATCCCAGGCTTTGGCTACATCAAGAACAAACAAATAATTAGTGTCATTTGGTCTAACTAGACCAATTGATTGATTTCTTTTTCCCAGATATATATCAAAAGCATGAGCTAGGGTCTTCAAATGGCCTTTTTTAAATGCAACATTCAACAATTACAACATTTAATACATCATTTTCAAGAAAATACATCTTGTAAGTGTTGTGAGCCAAGGTGATGGTCGTGGTCTCATGCATCAAGCAGAGAGGATTTAGGTTAGAAATCATGACAACATTCAAGACCATTCTTCTTTTGAAATCATTGAAATAAACTAGTATATTGATACACCAATCAACAACCTCCATAGCCAATATCAAGTTGTTATAGAATGACAACAATGCATTTCTCATTTTTTAGATCAAACCTTACAATCCTCATTTTCATCGAACCCTATTTACCCAACCTTCAATAGAATGGGATTTAGAAATTTAAAGTTTCGATTTTCAAAATATTAGATTTTGGAATGGAGAAGCCAAAAGGGGAAAAAATAAATAAACAAAATCCACATATGTTTCTATCGACAACATAAGCCTTAGAACTAAAACACTAATTATGAAATACAAATGGAATTTTCAAATATTAAAACAAATCCTTGAAAAGAACAACTCTATTAGGTCAATCCTTGTAGTGACTAAGTATATATAAATATATGCAATACCATGGTATTTCCTAGGAAATTCTTTTTTGAAAACTGTGTATACAAGAATAAGAACATTGTGTTAGCTTCTTTCCCATGTCATGCTTCCATTTTATAGACTTTGAAATATTTTCAAGGATGGAGAGCACTATGAGTTGACATGTGTTGGAAGTTCCATGCATATTGTTCATGGTTCAATTAAACTTTCATTGGATTTTACAATTTAAGAAGAAAAATGAATAGGTCATTGACAAATGGAAGGGATCATTGAAGGTACATAACAAACTATTTTTACATTTCAATAAATCTGATATGTTTTTTACACCTATGTCTATGGAAGACGAGCATGTTATTTTTGAACCAATTAATATCAACCAACTTTTCATAGATGGTGTAGGATTAAGATAGCAATGGGAGCTAACAAACCATTTTATTTGGCAAGTAATTATAATAGATTTATCTTAGTTTTGGATTTATTAAATCTTAAAAAGGATAAAAAATAATAATTGAGATATAAATATTTTAGGTGTTTAAGATATTTTGAGTTAATATATCGCTACCCTAGTGTGCTATAGTGCACCATTGGCATTGAGTTAATAAAATGAATAAAATTGCCTCATATTCATATTCAAATAATGGATATTATTTAGTTTTAATCATATTATTTATATGTATATACACATGTAGATGAATACTATTTAGTTCACATCAGATTTATTATTATTAGTATATTTTTAGCGTTGAATAATATTTTATATTCAATGGATGTTACAACCTCTTCATACTAAATTGTAAGATGCACCTCACTTCTCTTGGTGCAATGAAGCAGCTAGAGGGCAAATAGATGCTTTAAAGGAGGAAGAAACAACACTAGGATCCAAGTGAAACACGTTACATTACTTAATGATGGAATAATCCTAAAATATTAGTAATTGTGGATCTCCATGTTGCTTAGGATTTCCAAAATGGATATGCACATAGTGGACACATAGATGGATATATATATATGTAGACTCCAAGCCCCAAAACTTAAAGTTCTCCATAGCATTTCTACTCATGCTATGTTTATACTTTTATAACCTAAATAAAAGAGACATGAAATCATTCAATTATTCATCTCTTGAATATTCTAACCAAATTGTGTGTATAGGTTGATTACAATGAGAAATCATACAAAGAATATCGAGGAGGTTTGGTGTTTCAATGATTATATCAACCAGATATTTTTACCTCATACTTCTAGAAGTGAATTCTATAAGCACTATGGATGGAAATCCATTCTAGAGAGTTTTCCATTGGAATTAATGAGTCATTATACACAACAACAACCCCACATTTCCTCATATTCTAGTAATCCTTGGAAGATTAAAAACACTAAAAATTGATTTAATGATGAAGGGGGATTTTATGTCCTCTTACATGGCATCCTTAGACCATATATCCATTTATGTTTACCCTTTCTAGAATATCTTTTAAAGTATTCATTTTCCATCCAAAAACAAAATCTCTAGATCTTTGAACAACATAACCACCCTAGTTCACTTGTGTGTTCCCTTTCCCCCACTTTGGGGGTATGCTATGTATTGTATAACTCGGGATTGAATCTATGCGATTATGCATACCCCAAAGGAAAATACATATGTGGTGTCTTATACGTGGCACAAACCATGGAGCATGTAAAACAAAAAACATTAAAACCTACCCACTCACCCAAACTTGAAATACTCACAAAATTCAATGAAGTCTTCATTGAGAAGCAAAGGAATTGAAATATTTTTTTTGAAAAACCAAAGGCTTCTCGACTTATCATAAAGGTGCACAATGCCACTATGTGGCACTCTTTGAAGTTGTCCCTTTGTTTTGGATCCCTTTCTTGTGTCATCACCACTAGATGGTTGACTCTAATTCATTCAAGTGTCTCATCATATGCATTTTTTACTTCATAATGTTGACATGGAAACCTAAGAGGTTGCATGTGCCTCTTAATCCTCAATGATTGTGGTGTTTAGCAATAAATTTTTATTGACATCATGATCAAACCCCTTGATGATTGTGGTGCTTAGCAAGAACTTTTCATTGACATCATGATCAAGCCCCTTAATGATTGTGGTGTTATAATGATTGTGGTGTTATATTTGCATCTTGAGGGATTTGATCCTATTGATATTTCATAGATTTGAGGTTAATATGAATCTATGTTGGTGTTATATTTTTCTAATTGTAAAATAGGAGATAGTATTATACTATAATATTGTTAATCAATTATGTAGGATTGACTATTTATTATTAAATATCACAAAGTGTTTATTTAATTTATATTATTATTATTTAATATTATTAATTTTTGTTATATTTGGTGGACCCTATATATTTCTTTAATAATGTGATTTATTTTTTTTAAATATCACATTTTCTTACTTATATTAATATCAATGTCAACATTACATGTGTTACAAATCTACTTCAAATTGGATATACCTTCTAACACAATAAATTGTTTCAACAGATATTGAAAAGAGAAAATAGATAAGATTTGATTTTCAAGCACAACAATTATAAAAATGAGTTAATCCAAAATCAAATCATAAAAGAGTGTCTTAACTACAACTAAGACTAAGATTTAAGGAATAAAAAAAATTATAGAAGCAACATTGTTATTCTAAAGATTTAATATAGAAAAAGCTTCATTGTTATTAGACAGATCTAACTATAAGAAAGATCTTATTAGCAACGCCCATTTGTAGATGAAGTTAAAGGTTATTATGATTCTTCCAAAGTGTGATAAGTCAACGTTATTGGTTTGAAGATATAATCATTAAAACTAATAATAAATTTATGGAGTACAAAAATTTATAGAGTAGACTAATTTATAGAGTAAAACTAATAATAACAACTAGGATTTGTGGAGTACAAAAATTTATAGAGGTAAAATATTTGCCTCCAACATTGTTATTCCAAAGATTCAATATAGGAAAAAGCTTCATTGTTATTAGAAAGATCTAATTATAATTTATAGAGGCAAAATATTTGCCTCGAGCATTGTTATTCCAAAGATTTAATATAGGAAAAAGTTTCATTGTTTTTTTTCAATAAAGGAAAAAACTTATATTAGCCAATATAATATTTATGTTCCAGATTTACATATAAATCTTCCATTTGAGACAGTCTATCTAACTTTTACAAAAAACTGTTCACTGCTTAACTTTCACAATTATAAATTCAGCACAAAAAGATTGTTTACTGCTTAACTTACTGAATTATAAATTCAGCATAAAATATAGCTGCCACCTTTCCTCGGAAATAAAGTCCCAGATCAGAAATGCATGCTGAACAGTTACCAATTTCCATTACATCTTTTCATATTTCAAAATTCAAATCTTTCATAGCCTGAGTGTCCATCATGATCTTCAGCAAAAAATATTCCATCTTCTTCTAAGAGAAGAGCTTCTTTCAACAGCTCATCCGCTTCCTTATTATATAACCTGTATATATGTTGAGCCTTTATCTGGACAAATCTCCCGCTCAGCGCTCGAATTCTTGACATCCAAGATGAAGAGAGATCACCTGACAATTATTATCAATAGTGAACCAATCTCTAATAATCTTTGAGTCTCCAACTAACTGTATCCTATTTATCATTTTGTAGCATGAAAAATAAAGAATGCACCACAAAGCAAGTAATTCCCCTTTTTGTTAGTACTATTATCACATGACATCTTCAATCTGTAATTTCCTAGGAAAGGACATTTAATGATAGCACCAGCCCCACATTTTGCTCCTCTTTTTTGTGAGGTTCCATCAAAGAAGCCAATTGTCAAACCCCAGTCTAGTAAAGGTGGCCTGTCAATTCTACTTCCCTTATATACCTTATGAGTATAAGTTTCTCCCATGTTGCACACTCTAAACCTGTTAGGCAGCCGATTTTCACAAATTCCCTGATTCCTTTGTTTCCATATCTCCCAACAGATAACAGTTGGTAACTCTTTGGGATTTTCCTTACTTTTTATCCAGTTAATGTAAGAATATGCTATATGTCTTCCTTCCCAAATATATTAACACTTTAATTGATTTAGTATATTGTACCAGATATCTTTGGTAAAAGAACAATCCATAAAGAGGTGTTTTGCATTTTCCCCTTCATCCCCACATAGTACACAAATAGTAGGTCCTACAAATCCTCTTCTTACCAAATTATCCTAGGTAAGTATTTTGTGTTCAAGCATTAACCAAGCAAAAAGTTTGATTTTTAATGGAATCTTCCATTGCCAAAGATCAGTATACCAGAAATTTGAATTTACNCCGCCCCCTCAATAATTGCACTTCATATGCTTGTTTTGCATTTACCTGACCCCTCTTAGTATCCCAAGACCACAAAAAGGTATATTTTTCACTATTTAGATCAATACCCAAGCCTATTAATCCCTTTACAAAGTTATTCCACTCCACTAGTTGTTCACCTTCCAAGCCTAAAGACTCGGTGTTTTTCCAAGTTGTTTGTATCAAACCCTCCTGATGCATTTCTCTTTCTTGTGCTAGGTACTCAATGCCATGAACCTTCAAAGACTGTATTATTTTCTTTGTCAAACTGTAATACATGTGTGCCCCAACCATTGGATCTGATCCAATTCTAATATCTTTCCCATTGCTCGGTTTCCAAGCCAACCAATCTACCACTATGTTATATGACAAAGTGAGCACTCTCCAAATATTTGAGATTCCAGGTCTGTTTTTATTTCCTTCCCTAAACCAATCCTTCACCGATTTCTTTCTGAGATATTTCTTAAGTATTACCTCATGCCAGAGTCCAGGAACCATTAACACCCTCCACAAACTTTTTGCTTCTAAAGCTTTCCAAAAATAAAAACATTTTTGATTCCCCAACTACCCACCTTCTTTGGTTTGTCTAACTTTTTGCAACTTATCATATGTACTCCTCCTTTTAATTATTCCCCGTCGACATAAAGATGAAAATTCTTCTTCTAATATTATTTAGAGTACATTTTTTAATATTATCTAAAGATAACCAATACATTGGAATACTTTCCAGTACTGATTTAACCAATATAACCCTCCCTCCTAGGCTTAGCCACCTGTGGCTCCAATTTGAAATTCTAGCATCAAATTTCTTCTCCGGCCATCTCCAATCTGATTTAGTATAACAATTTGGCTTGAGGTAACACCCCATATATTTAAAACCTGGTTCAATTGGTTTTGTTTCAAATGGAAACAATTCCTTCAGATCAACAAGTTCCTCTGTAGACCACTCAACTTCTAAAAAGGATGATTTTTGTGGGCTAAAAGCCATGCCTGTAGCCTTACAAAATAGATCCAAAATATTCTTGTAGACTTTCCACTCCTCTAAACTACCAAATCCACAGAGAATGATATCATCAACAAACAAGAATATTGCCACTGAAACACCTTCAATATTCTTTGCCAATACCTGTTCCTTTATAGCTCTACTCAAGCCTTCTACAATTAAAAGAAACGGTAATGGTGATAATGGGCACCCCTGTCTCAGAACCCTTGAGATTTTGAATAAATTTGTAGGCTTACCATTTACCAACACTGCAAAGTTTGCTAATGTCACACAACCCATAATCCAATCAGTTGCTTCCAAATTTAGGCCCACCTGTAACAGAACCAACCTAACGAAACCCTAGTCAACTCTGTCATAAGCTTTTATGAGGTCTAATTTTAGGACCAAGGCTTTGATATTTTTCACCTTAATGTTGTGTAGTACTTCCTGCACCACACCAATAGCATCAGTGATTTTCTTTCCCTCAAGGAACCCAAACTATTCCTTTGAAATACCAAAAGGTAGGTAGGTTTTTATTCTGGAAGCTATAGTTTTAGTGATAATCTTGTATACTAAGTTGCACAGGGCAATTGGCCCAAATCCTCCAAAAGAATCTCAATTATCACACTTAGAATTAGGGCCGAAAAAGTGGCATTTAGTGCTCCAGAAATCCAACCTTTCTTCCTTTATTCTTCTACCATATCCACAAGGTTAGTTCCCAATATATCAAAGAAAGCAGCAAAAAAATTCCACTGTCCATCCATCAGAACCAGGACATTTTTATTTTTTGAATCCTTTTAAAGTTTTCAATATTTCCTCTCTTGTGCCAGGCTCAATCACCCTGTGATTATCCTCCTCTATAATCATCCTAGGATAATTCTTCAATAATGCTAATTGATCAGTTATACAAAGATTTTTCTGTGTCTTATATATATTCTGAAAATACTCCACCACTTCTGATTGTAAATCTTGATTTCTAGTTATCACTAACCCATGTTCCTTCCTGATCTCCCAAATAGTATTATTTTGTTTTTTGGAGGTAGCATGTGCATGAAAAAATTTTGTATTCCTATCCCTTGCTATCCTTTGCTACCAACCAATTAATCCTACTCTTATGCCTCCAAGTTTCCTCCTCTTGTCTTAAAAGAGTCAATTTTCTCTTTTCTAGATCAAATACTAAATCCTTGTCTTCTTCCTTGTCAAAATCCCATGTATTATCTGTATATGATACCTCCAAATCTTCTTCTATTTTAATCAATTCTCCCCTTTCTACAAGATTTTTCTTCCTTTCCCACTTAATCACCAATACTTTGAGAAGTTTTAACTTTTTAGTTAATGAGTCCATCAGATTTAGGACCTCTGCTCCCAAAAATCTATTCCAATGGTTTCTCACAAAATTAACTAGCTCTGGATCCTGCTACCAAATAAAGTTAAACTTGAAAGGATAATTGACTTTTTCTTGATAAGATTCCAAGTGTAGTACCGCAGGCACATGATCAGAAATTTTTTGATGACTTAAACAAGTATTATATCTCAACCCTGACAAATCCAGGTCCTCATAAATCAAAAATCTATCTAATCTCTTTACTATAAAACCCTACCCTCTTCTATCGTTCCTCCAAGTAAGAAGTAGTTTGACAGATTCCACATCCACCAGACCCTCTTCCTGAATCAGTTAATTAAAGTGTGTATGTAATGGTGTAACACCCCTCCTGGTTACGACAAGAACTCCGAAAACCAGTGCAGATTTTTTTTTTGTTTGTTTAAAGTGTGTGCACACGTGTAGAAGAAACAAACCCCCTTGACTCTACGTCACCACTCGAACCAACAAGACGCAACCACGAAGTTTAGCACAAGAAGACTGGAAGCACACAACGAGTAACTGCAACCATAAACGACCATAGGCGTAAGGCGCACAACACAATCATTAAGTCATACTGGGGTTGCACAGTCAGAACACAGAGGGAAGAATCCATGGTGTTAGGGTTACTAATTCTGCACAGGAAAGCAGGGCGTTTAGTCTTATGTCTTCTTGAAAGAAGATTAGACAGGATCTTGGCCGACTGCTCAGGCAAAAACTAGTAACCCGACCTAGACAAGACGCAAGTAAGATGAGCACAACAAGAAGACTTAAGGCGCACAACAAGTGACGGAAAGCATAACGATCAAGACATAAGGAGGAATCCATAACAATAGATTTTACTATTTCTACACCGGAAAGCAAGGCGTTTAATCTTAGTTCTCTGCTCCGAAGAGAGAGAAGGTCTGATAGGCTCCTGGCCGTATGCTCAGTCAGAAACTAGTAATCTCCGTCAGGTGTGTCGCAAGAGTGGAAACCCTGCCTTTAAAGGAACCGAGACTCTTGATACGGCACTGGATTCCTTACACGGAGAGTCACCTCACAGACTTATATACTAAGGCTACAAGGAAGAGTCTATGTCCCACCCGACACAAGAAGACCCAACACATGGAAATATTACAAACCCGCATGACAATAGACAAGGAGCAACCACATCTTCTATGGAAGGCGCAAGACCAAGCACTCAGAAATCGACCACCAATATTAAAGACAAGGAATGTCTACAACCCCACAGCGATTGATTACTCGCCAATTACAACATTTAATTTACCAAACCACGAGTACTTTAGAATAAGGTAAATCTAATTAAGTTGTCATCCTTAGTTTTAAGAGTCATACCCTTTGCGTTGACAATATAAAAGAAAAAAAAAGTCCTTGCAATGATTTAACCTCACCATTACATTACACTACCACCACATTGTCAATAATAACAACGACCTTACAATCCTATGTTATCAAGGCTACATAGCCTTTTTCCAAAGGCAAAAATATTACAATTACATGTTCCATCAACAATTTGCCAAGACCTTACATTATAGTGACATTGCAATTACCTAATGTCACCCTACATCTTGTACATTACCAATGCAATAAACTACATTAACATTACCAATGCAATAAGACTACATTAATATTTCAAATACTATAAAACTGCTTTAACATTACCCATGCAATGAAACTACATTAACATTCCAATACTATAATACTACATTAACATTACCAATGCATTAAAACTACATTAACATTACCCTAGAACCATAACCACCTCACATTTACATCACAATGTCCTTACCATTAAATAACCATATATCCTAATTACATAATTCCT
>ML805294.1:66289-121661 GCA_009831015.1 Picea engelmannii
TTATGTACATTATCCAATATGTAATGGAATATTACGATTAGTTTAATATCATGTCGCCATACTAATATTATATTCTGTTTTTTTATTTAAAATGCCATAACCTTTTACTTTCACCTATTACCCCCAAAGATTACAGTAGCAAGAAGTTATACCTCACTTAACATTTATAAGAAACATTTACAATAAGTTCAATAATAGTAAAATGAATCAACATTACCTTTACATTAAATGGCCATAAATGGACAAATAAAATAGCATTAAATTCATTTCAGGTTATCGATTTCTGATATTTCATTTGTTGCTAAACTACATAAGCTCTATAATTAAAATAAGGTTGGCTAACGAGATGGTTCCTCTTTACGAGTGGGGTAATCCCTCGCTGCCTTCTAATTTCTTAAGGCACCTCTCCGTCAACTTACTTGAGGAGTAAATGTCCCTTGGTAGTAACCCATCATTTAGCAAACCAAGGCGTAGGTTACCTTGGAACTAGCCTCTGACATATGTATCAATAAAGCAACACCGCCAGAATTATAATAACTCACTCGCTCACAAGGTTAAGTTCGGACCTGGTTTATCTAATGCCAGAAAACAAAAGGAGTAAATACATCCACCGTTACCTATGATAAGGAAGCGATCATATGTAGAATAGTGGTTGGGGTCGCTTAGGCAAATAAACAAAAAACTGGCTCACAGGGCTAGGAGCATCGGTACGGGTTTTGTCTAGAAGCAAGGCGCGGAACGTATAGGTTGTCTGAGCGCTTAGGGAGCTGCAAAATTCTGTCAATACTGCAAGACTGACGGCACCAGTGCGAAATCCCTGACTTGGGCAGCCCGATTCTTAAATCACCCCAAAGAGGATTTGGCAGTGAGGAGGTAGCTAAAACCAGAACCCTCGCTGAAGATCTCATTTCACCTCGTATCTTAAGAACGCCAGGGTTATACAGCAAGTCCACCGGCAACCTATGCAGCTCGAAGGCAGAACCTCCTACAACGCAGATATCCCCTACCAACAACTGACTGCAGTAATGGAAACAGGACCAAGAATAACTCCTCCAAGGATCACAGGGGTTATCACAGCCTAGGCGTAGAAAAACAACCAGGTAATGGGAAGACCCGACACCAAGGCCATACTAAAAGACGCAAGTTAACCAACAGTTTATCTAACCAATACATTTGCAGATCTGAATCATAATACCAATGCATTCTAATCCTCCAATAAAATAAACACAGATCTAAATCATAATAATAAAGCATTCTATTCCGCCAACAAAAATAAACACAGATCTAAATCATAATACAAATGCATTATATTCCACAACCAAAAATAAACACGGATCTAAATCATAATATGAATGCATTCTAGTCCGCCAACAAAATAAACACATACTGTTTTCTTGACGCCCGCCTCGAATGATGTCTCCGCTCCTTGACGCTCCTGCCCGCCGGCCGTGGAGGACTCACCGGTACCTCCCAGTCAAACGCTAGGGGTACTCTGCTTCCCCCTCAGCCCCCCAAGCTGCAAAGGGGCCACACACAATCCAGACAGTAACTAGCTTCCCAGCTCGCCTCCAAGGCTGAGCTACCACTCAAGTCAACTGGGAAATCCCCAACTCCTACAAGCAATCAGTCCCGTTGTCATTTTGGCAACATAACAATACTCCATAGCAGATCCCCCCTTTCTNTTCTTTTATCCTCTTTTTTTTTACCTAATCCCATTAGGTTTTCCCCAAAACCCTAAATCCCCTCTCTTTTAAGTTTTCCCCCCCTTTTATTTATTTATTTATTTCTTTTTATTTCTTTTTTTGAAAACTCAAAAGGTAAATGCGCCTAAGCATTTTTTTATATTATTAATATTATTTTTTATTTTTTTTATTTTTTTTTAAATTCATAATATATATATGTTTTCTTTTAAACTCCCTTTAGTTAGCTAATTAATTTCCTCTTTACAAATTTACCACCCCCTAATTGAATTAATTTATTTAATCTCTTTATTTTACCCTACAAACTTAAGGAAGGCTCACATTAGCTTAAGTGGGGTTTTTTTTGTTTGTTTAATATTATTATTAGCACCTGTATTGTTAAAGCTAGCTTAGCAGGGAATAAATTTCTAATGTTATTTACATGGTAGAGCTACTATGAGCTAGAATATCCTGGCATTATCATTAAGAGATGGTTAAGCTTCGATTTCATGTTAGGGCGAAGTAGTACCTTCCTAAAAGATGCATTATCAAACTTATTACTGGAAATGAGGAAAGGCCTTATGTATGCAATTAAGTAAGGAAATACTTTAGGAATTCAATTAACGGAGGAATTGTTTTATGTATTTAATTAAGGAAGGAAACTCCTCAGATTAGGTGGAGGTTGCAAATCATCATAGGGGTAATGATTATTTAATGTATACTCTTGAATTATGGTTTTTTTTTTGACACAGGGCTCAAATTCTGAACTGGCGACACCAGGTTAGGGGAATGGTTTTAAGGATTTATTCAGGTGTTGAGGTTTTAGGGTTGTTTAGTCTGAATCCTTTCTCCACATTATTGCAATGTGCCCTTCAGGATGCACCACGTGCTCCAAGGGTGCCACTCGCCTCTTGAATTTCTTTTGTGCGACGTGCCCTTCAGGATGCACCATGTACTCCAAGGGTGTCACTCGCCAACTGAGTTTCTTTTGTGTGACGTGCCCTTCAGGATGCACCACGTGCTCCAAGGGTGCCACTCGCCAACTGGACTAATTGGTAGACGTTTATAACCCCTGGAGTCAATATTATGCCAAGTGAACTTGTAGGAGACTAAGGGTTCTAAGGAATAAGGCCCCCTCCTTATTGCGCGCCCCTTAGAATCATCGTGAGCGACTGTCATAGTCTACCCTCACAGCATCGTGGATCCTCTCGAACTAGGTAATCGTTAACCTACAGTTCGAGACACAGCGGGAGTGCTAGTAGGCGGTGGCAGGGCTGCTGTCCACCCCTCTCCCTCAACCTCTCTGCAAATCGTGTGTGGCCCCTTTACTCCATATGTGAGTCTGGTCGGCAAGCTATCGTCATCCTTCATCATCAACAATCATGTCAGAAATGTCAACATCACCTCATCAAATCAAATGAAACATCATAGTAAACATATCAACCCAAAAGCACACTCCTTGACTCGGTTCGGAGTCCAAGGGGGTTCCACTGATGCCTCTACATCATCAAGATCCAAAAACCCTGCAGACTCAATAAAACTGAGTCAATAGCACCTGTCTACATCGAATAGTATCACATCATGTCATCTGTCAGTCGCATCATAATCAAGTACAAATGGTCTAACATTATAAAAGTCCATATCACTTGCGAGCAAGTGTCCTCAAATAATAAGTTTCTCAGTGCGCCAGAGCGGGATGTTACAAATGGGTCTTATTTGGAATAAACACCCCAAATTTCTCTGCTTGAGGTGGTAAATTTTAAATCCCCCCACAAAATTGAGTGTTCCTTTAGCATCCCATCTCTTTTATATTCTCCCAAAAGACCTCTCTATCTGAATATGGCCCATAGCATTTTATCAACTTCAATCTTTTATCCAAATCCTTAACATAACCTTCTAACATAATCCCTTCAGGGGTCAGATAGGTAGAGAAGTCAACTTTTTTAAGATTCCAAACCGATAATAGGCCCCCAAAGAGCCCTGAAGAATCCACACCACTCAAGTACCAATTAGGTAACAACTTATTTAAAATGTCCCTAGCCTTTGTCGCACTAACCATAGTCTCCTGAATAAGTAAAACATCCTGATTTATTTGTTCTGCGAATCTTTTCAAAGTAAAAAATTAGTGTTTCCCCCGACCCCCCTAACATTTATAGAGGACACTATCATTTTTTAACTCTAGCCATGGATTTTTGTGCTCTAAGCGCCCTTAGACCCACCGACTGAGAGGTTCCTACAATAATCTATTTTTCCTTCACAATCTCTAATCTCCTTGCATTTATGTTTTTCAGAGGAGAGAATTATTTCTCTAGTCCTCCCTGAATGGCCCCTTTCATAAAGTAAGCCTCCCCAACCACAGTAGAATCAATACTAACCCCTTTATTTTCCCCCTTTGCCTCCTGTACTTCAAAATTATTAATAAAAGCACCACCAGAAAAGATAGGTAGCATTTGTCTGGTGAGAATGTCTCTATAAGTCGGGATGAAATTTTTTAGAGAGTCCTCAATATCCGCCAATACCGATTTGTTTGTCTGAGTATTATTATTCAAATGGCCAGCAAAGGTTTCTTCTGATTGCAAATAAGTTTTATTATTTAAAATTAATGGACAAGGATCCAATCCCTCCATTCCAACATCTAGATTTTTGGCAGATTGCGCACTCTCCAAGAAATCATCTAAAGTTCCAACAGCAGTAGAACCTTTGATGTAATCCCTACCTACTGAAGAAATTGAACTCTCTAATCCAACATCTAGAGTTCCTACGGAGTCTGACTCCGCCACTACCGAATGGACTGTCTGAGGATTATTTTTCAAATGGCCAGCAAAGGGTTCTTCTGAATGCAAATGAGTTTTATTATTTAAAAATATGGGACAAGGATCCGATCCCTCCAAACCAACATCTAGACTTCCAACAGAGTCTGACTCCGCCACTACTGAAAGGTTTGTCTGAGGATTTCTGTTCAAATGGCCAGCAAAGGGTTCTTCTGAAAGCAGATATGTTTTATTATTTAAAATTAAGGGACAAGGATCTGATCCCTCCAATCCAACAACTAGAGTTCCAACAGAGTGTGCACTCTCCAAGAAATCATCTAAAGTTCCAACAGCAGTAGAACCTTTAATGACAGGCCTATATTCTGAAGAACCTTCTTTATCGGGCATCTCACGAGACACAGGATCGAGCTTGTCTACACCTTTCATAACTGTGGAGGTTTGCAAATCACATCGGGAGATTAAAATAGCACCGTCTAGACAGGACCCCCCTGACCCTAAATAATGATCCACATCCAAAACCTGAGCCCCAGGCTGGAGGATCCTATGCTCAGGTTCTAAATCTGCCCACAATGCTAACGATATCCCACCCTCGGCTACCGCCTGTAATGCTAAAACTTCTCCACGCTTCTTATTGCTCCCATCCTTAGAGCTACTATTCGGAATACTAACCGAATGCTCTACCCTCCCGACTGTCATTGACCCTCCCACCAATGATGGCTAAACATTACACATGCCCCCCAACAATAATTATTTTGACATTTAACATCTTTAATGGTGAACTGAGGAATCTTACCTGAAATAATTTCGCAGACTTTATCCTTCTGGAGCTTGTTCCTGAACTTTAATCCTGGAGGCTGGATCAGCTCAGGTACCTGATTCACACATGTCTCGTATGAATAGTCCACGAGCATCTCATTCTGGAGTTTTTTGTAGAACCCCACGCACTTAATCTTAATATGCCTTGTAGCTTTGCACGTTGAACACCAAAACGACATCCCTTGGTAGTCGAGTTTCTGAACAAACGAAACACCCCTCCACTCCAGCTCAATATCCAGTAGAAGACCATCAAACATGTCAACCTCCACCAGGAATTTCCCCATGCGCCTATCAGAACCAGCAAGTAAACCAGGGTCTACATACAAAAATTTTCCAATTGCATTCCTGATTTGCCTAAAGGCATCCCGATTCCAAACAGCAAGTGGACGGCATTAAAACCCACAAATGCCTGAATCTAATCAGTTTCTTCTCAGGATTAAAGGCCACATGCCAACGCTTGAGCATTAGGCTCCCACCCTTCATTATCCAGACCATACTCGGAATATGAATAACATCATCCTCGGTCTTAAACATAAAGAAGAACCAACCCTTACATAAGATATAAACTTTTGGAATATAACCCAGTATAGGACCCCAACAGTCTGCAACCCACCTATCAACCTCCTTCACAGACATTCTTCTGTAACCAAATCTACCAACTAAACCTAGACTGGAATAAGATTCTTCTTCCATCAGTCTAATATCATGCCCTAGGGTAAGATAAAGTTTGGAATTCTTCACCTTCCACGGTTTTTGACCCGTCCTCTCCTGTTAATCTCTCCTATAATGATCGCCAGTCACCGATGCCTCAATGTGTTCCTTTCTTGCCCCCAACTCCCCTACCCTCAAGCGATTCACTAAACCAGGCACCTTTGTCGACTGTGTCTGGTTCACATCCTTTGACTTAGGGTATTCTAGCCCCCCCAGTTGTGACCCATCAATATCAATCCTACCATTAACTGCCTCAGAACCCACATCCACCCAACCTGTATCAATGGAACCTTCACAAAATGAGCTAGGTGGAAAAGTCAGGATAGTTTGAGACTTGCGAACCTTAACTGAACCCCTGGCTACAATGTCATTAATGACCTCGGGAAATATGTTTCCCTTTGGAGGACTTAGAACCACGCCATCTGTCAGTTTCGAGCCATGCACCGCCAAGTCAGCCTCGGGACAACCCTCCCTCACAACCGCCAAGGCTTGGACTAGTATAATCCACCTTAACTCCTCCCTAAAATCTGTATCCGGTTTTAATAATGCCTTCTGGCTCCACCACTCACCTTCATCCAAATCACCTTCTAGTACCAATCCCTGTACTTCCATTCCTCCCCTAACCCTACTGAAAACAGTTGTCTAATACCTCACTTCCTAATACCTTCCCATTCCAGCAGGTCAGTCAAAGCCCAGCTAAAGTTGGTTGCAGCCTTCTCCAGAGAAGGCAGAGAAAGCTAGCAGGGAACCCTAGGTCCACCATTTCAGCTGAACTGTTCAACCTTCTACCCCCAATAGATTTGATACTTTCCAGAATATGAGAAATACCTTCTCACCATTCAATACAACCATGGACTTGTGATAATGAATTTTCAGGAAAAAGATTCATTGTTATTAGAAAGATCTAATTATAGGAAAGATCTTATTTATTAAAGCTAAAATTCATTTGTAGATAAGATCATTTGTAGATAAATCAAGTCTATCAATAAACTAATTTCAATTAAACAATTAGACTGCTTAGTGGACGGGGCAATAATTTTAGAATGTCTCCGAATAATTTGATTTTGATTTGAAGTATGTACAGCTCAGGATCCAACTCTAAGCCCAGGCTTAATAGGCAATATTGTTGTGAATGTGGCTGGGAGGTCTGCCCCAACATCTTGAATCAAAAACCCATTAAAATTCATGCTAGTAATAAAGAAATACTCACCCAAAAATTATACTTTTTACTTTGGAATTCTCCTAGAATAATCCCACCCAACCTCAAAGAAACGCTCTATTTAACTCACTGCAAAAGTCCAAAATTTACCCATAAAGCACATTTTAAAACCTCCTACAAAAACTCATTCTTCATCATCTAAAAAGCTTAGTACTAAAGGTTAATGCTCGATGATTTACCTATCAATTCTTTCAAACTTAAGTGCTTCCAACTTTTCCATCATCTTATATAAAGGAGAGGTCCAAATTTTTGTTATATTCTTTCCATTCTTCCCACCACATCATGAAGCTGCTTCTGTCCAAGAAAACATCTAGAGAGCTCCATATTTTTCTTATATATTTTTAGTATAATACAAATTCAGGTGATTGATTTTTCTTATATTCTTTCCATTCTTCCCACCATATCATGAAGTTGCTTCCTTTCAAGAAAACATCTGGAGAAACGTTGATAGAGGTTTCCATATTTTTCACAGCCTCTTCAAACAACACCTAGCTTTCCTAGATGAAGAAAATAAAATATCAGAAAGATACCCTCTAAGGAAGTAAGGGAAAGGAGAGAGATAAGGGAGGAACAAGTAAACATGTCCCAGGTAGGAAGGGTAGAGAAATTATTTCAAATACTCATACTGTGGAGAAGAAAATAATCCTTCAACCCAGGCCATGTATTTCCCATTGGAGAGAAGATAAATGAATTCAAATGACTATGTACTCGAGCAAGAGCAGATTCTAGAGAGGGGGATTCAATTTTTCTCCTATAACCCAAATAACACTTTCCAGCCAAAGAGTTTGGTCGCCCATAATGGTTTAAATCCCCATCTACATGTTTTCCCCTCATGCCATGGTCGCTATTATTTATTATAATTTATTCCCATACATATTCCCCTTTGGTCGTTATTTGTATTATGCATAAATAATAAATACATAATTAATTCTCGATATATCTGAAGTTGTGGTTTTCTTTGGAAACTGAGACTTAAATGAACAACAGTAATGGGAACCAACGATAAAATACCGAAGTTCAACCTACGTTGCATCATCGCTTCAACCCACCACCCGAATACCAGGTCATCTAAATTCTAGGATTGGAAGAGGACACCATCACCTTCACTAGGGGAGGACAGATCCAGTGTTGCATGCAGATGGTTGTGCCAAGATATGGACTAGAGAAGGATGCCTGGACCCACTAAATATCTTTTTTTGATGTAACATATAGCCATGTATATATTTTTAGTATAATACAAATTCTATTTATTTACCATAAAATAGTATATACCATTTCCACGTTTATGGGAATAACCATGTATATCTTTTAGACTGCAAAAACTTAATTTCATCATTTGGCATCATTTTCCATCTCATTGAAAAGAAAATTAAATATTGTATGTTGTTGAGTGCTTAGTTGTCATTATAACTGAGTAAAGAACTCCCCTCCCTACTTTAGCTAGCTTTCATCAAAAAGAAATTATTGCATTGCATCATTCTTTGCACCTTTTTGGAATCGAGTCCTTTAAACATCATCAGATTCACTACCGCACCCTTGAATAAACCAACAAACATTAAATCAAGCGCTTAATAAAATGATATAGCAACCTTTCTTTTTAGGGCCTATCCATAAACAATAGATTAGGATAGAGCTTTGGAATAGGTTGTGAAGTGAACTCTTCAAAGTACCTAAAACCAACTTATAATCTTGCGATAGGAAGAGAAAATCCAATTTTCGTATAAGCATAGCCGGGATCCCCCTCTCACACAGGGGATAAACACGAGGTGTGTGCGGGAAAGAAACATATATTACCCCTCTGAGGCTTAACCAAACGTAGTGGAATGTTAGTATATTGGGGGTTCTTCTTGAGAATCGAATGTTTTCATTTGGTCTCGGAACTTTGTGAATCTAGAATCCATTCAGGGTCCTCTGGAGCTTTTTCCGGTCCTCTTGAAGAATTTTGGACTTGATGTCCTACCCATACTTTCAAACCCGACAGATGATGAAATGATGAAATGAAGATTTTGCAGTCCAAAACCATTAGCCCACTAAACCCATGGGAAAAATGCAAAAATAATAAAATACATCCCAATAATATGTTCATAAAGTGAGATGTCCCTTTAGTACAATGTAAGAGTCATACGTGTGGACAAAATATAAGCTAAGAGAGGTGCACCCCTCAAAAAAATGGTTTCAACATCTAGGAGATGGTCCAAAAGTAAGTCAAATGGTTCGACGTCCACCTAGCAAGCCTCCTCGATCTAGAGAATGGTCCAAAGGTGGAAAAACTTCCTCAAAAGAGATGATGTCATATCCAAGTGTATGAGTTGTCCAAGTAATAAAATCATCTTATGAAGCACGTGTGGGATATAGAAGGCTAGCGCTCCTAAACTAATGGTACAAAAGGATTCCACGTCACAAAGGGTTCCAAGTCATCATGAGTAGTCACCCTCGTAATGTGAAAACACTCTCTCTAATACATTAATTACCCCCATGTGTGGTACAAAGGGACTAAATAACACTTGATCATGCAATGAAATGTCCAATTGTGCAAGGAGTATGCATATAAATGGTCCATGTGGCATATGTGATGACATGGCATCTTTGTCATGGCTTGATGCACTGTTACAGATCCCAATGCGATGACACGTATCTTGATGTGGTACATGGATCCCGAGGCAATGTCACATATCTCAAGGCATGGTACATGTATCCCAATGCACAATACCCACTTGAAATGATGGTACAAAAGGATGCCACGTCACCAAGGGTTCCAAGTCATCATGTGTAGTCACCCTCAGATGTAAAAACACTCTCTCCATTGCATTAATTACCCCCACGTGTGGTACAAAGGGAGTAAATAAAACATGAGCATGCAATGAAATGTCCAATTGTGCAAGGAGTATGCATATAAATGGTCCATGTGACATGTGTGATGACCTGGTATCGGTGTCATGGCTTGATGCATTATTACAGATCCCAATGCAGTGACACATATCTCGATGTGGTACATGGATCCCAAGGCAATGTCACAGATCCTAATGTATATAGATATGTCCATATAAGAGTACACATATCCCAAGGAAATGTCACAAATCTCAAGGCATGGTACACGTATCCCAATGCACAATACCCACTTGAAGTGATGGGTCTAGCCTCTTAGCAAGTCACTAGTTGGTAGCACCTAGTGACATATCTTAGCAAAACATAACAAATGGGGTTAGTTTTAATACTTCCCTAAGTCTTGCCAAGGGGAACAATATTAACCCTTATACATGCATCAAATCCTATGCTAACCCATATTTCCAAAGTACCTATGTGCAAGATAGGAAATAATGAATAATAATGATGAAAGGGAAGGGGGAATGGGTTCATGTGATAACCCTCAAAGTCTTAGATCTGCATAGGGATTATTATTCATTTATTTATTCGTCTAGCTTCATTTAGCTAGGATTTTTCACTTATAATAGTCTTCTAGAGAGAGCTTAGCTTTGAGTTACCATCCTCAACATTGTTTCTTACTACCCCTTTAAGCCTTTTTCTTTAAATGTTTAGTTTATCGAACAATTCCCATTTATTTAGATATTCATAGCCAAACTAGGGACTAGGGGCCTTGGCCTTGGCCTCTTAGTGAAGGGCATTGCTCAAGATTAATATTTATCTTTTAAATTTGGTTCTTCACCTCTTATCCTTAGTGCCTTTATTGATTCAAGCTTTAATTTTGACCTTTCCTTTTGACCTTTAAAAAATCATACATGATCATGATGAGATTTTTTATGTGGATGGAATGAATTACATTGGGGAGGTGGAAAGAGGTTAGTATGGTTGTGTTAGCACAAAGTTTTACCCTCCAATTTTGAGCTGATATATGTGTAAAAACAATGGTAAAAACTTAGTTAATTAAAGGAGTAGAGCCCGAATTGTCACTGACCCAACCCCTCTCCATTTGGGCTAGTGCTTGCTAGCCTCTAGGGGGAGTCCCTAGGAACAATGAAGCACCTTTATGCTATCTTTAAGTCTGATTTCTACGTATAAAACCTACAAAACAACAAGTTGTTTGTCTTGGAAAATGTATAAAAGCAGTGTAAAATGATGAGAAAAAACAATCTTCTATGCTTGGAGGGAACCTGCAAGGATAGCACAATGATAATAGACTAGAAAAAAGAAGAAAACTATTCAAAAATATCAGAATTAACCATAATGAATAGTTCAAGAAATGACATATCAGATCAAAAATTTACTATAATATCGCCAAGAAAGAGGTTTGAAGACAAACACACACTTCTTTATTGATGAAGCTTACAAGAGAACTATTTGCACCACACTTGGAAAGCCTACAACCGGTACAATGACTACTTTTCTCAAAGAGGATCCACTAGACTAGAGAACAAGAGAGAAGAGAATGAGAGAGACACTATACTGCTACTGCAATGGTCCAACCAAGAACCTTTGTCAAGCATCCAATATATAGGATAATGAGGGCACATATCCCAAGGGAGAAGGAGAAGATGCATGAGTGGTTAAATTTGGAGTCTAAGTGCATGAGAGAGTGAGGTATGTGAAGAGTGTGAGATGGATGAGTGTGTGTGAGAGTTTGCATGGAGTTAGTGCGCATGAAGAGAGGAGAATTACGCTCTAGAACTTAGGAGAGCGCCATGTGGGTGAGGAGAAGTGAATGAATGATGAAGTTAAGTGTGGGAAGAAGGGTTAGATAAGGTGCATGGATAAATGGAAATGGATAATAATAATTATGAGTCCAAGTAACTGTGACATGCAAGAGATGAGTGGGAGTTAACTCAGTAATGCACCCACATGTGACAGAGAGAAGAGGGCACACTTAGGGAGATACAAGAATGGGGTGAGTTAATGGAAGATGCGCCCAAGTCAACTAGGGTAGAAGGGGTAGATGAAAACCAAAATTAGCCACCTATCGCATGACTGCATGTTCAGTTTGACTCAAGTATGGGGTAGTAATGGCCAAGTCAAAATCACCCTAAATTTTAGGGAATCTTCTAAATTTTAGGAATTTATGGTCTAAACTCAACTGGGGGTGAATTTTGTGGAAGTGACGCATGGAAAATGGAGAGGTGAGTGTGAGGAGTAATATACGAAAAGTGTGACCCGATTATGTGCCCCCCTTTAGCTCAATTAATTAATTATTAAATGCTCATGTCATGGGAAAATGTGACCCGTGTTTAGGTGGATGCCATATCACTCTGTAGCTCTGCCACATGTCGATCTCTGAGGGTGCCACTTGGCACTGCATGGACGATGACTGTACCTGATAAATATAGACATTTCTAAAAATATAATCCAAATCCTAAATTTTAGGAAACTGTCCACATCACCCAGGATGAATGGGAGAAGAACACCACATGTCACTGTCTAAAAATAGATACTGCTAAAAATAGAAAGTCATCTGAATGCCCTTGACTTTATACTCATTGATCTCATCTTTCTGCAAAGGATTCGAATATGCAATCAGAACTGACATGCGATCCTTGGTGCCCATCCTGAAAAAAATAGTAATATGTGTCACATCATCTCGAAAAATATCCAAAAGACTCTGAATGTCTCAAGGATCAATACTACATGCTCAAAATTTGAATCTGAGGCCTGGAGAAAAACCTGCTAAAAATAGAAAGTTCTTGCACGTTGCACGAAAAAGTGTTTTCAAGCCTAGAATCATGCAAGGACTCATACTATATGCTCAAAACTTCTCCAAAATATCAAGATACACACTCACACCGTATCTCCTAAAAAATAGCAACCCATGTTGTATGTAGACATCTCTCTAAAAATGTATGGAAACCAAGCCAACTCTAAGTCTGAACCAAACAACCATGTACCAATCATATACATGCCTTTGATGGGAACCAATCTCTTGCTCAACACCAGTGATAAACTCTAGGAGAATCTCAGAATTCCAAATAAAATAATGCATGCTAGCTCTTAACCCTCAATATTTTCAAAGGTGAAAATATAGGGGTTAACAATGGCGACTCAAGGGGACAAGATCCCCTTGTGGTATGTCTAGAACCATAAGAATCTCTATGTCCATAAAAATAAATTGATGCTCTGTGAGAAATTTGTAAGATGTACCAATGATGCTCTGTGAAAACTGAAGAAATATGTACCAAGGATACCCCTGTAACTGTGTGAAAGGAGAAGAGGCCCTGTAAACTGATCAAGAAAAACTTGTAAGCTGACCTACAGTACCAAAGCCTGTCTAATGGGCCATGGAGTAAAATCAATATAAACCTCCCACTGAAACACAAGGGGTCTCCTCCAAATCCGCTACCTGCTACCACCCATTGTACACTCCTCCCTGTGGTAAATGTGTTGATGTCGACACAAGGGAGAGATTCACTTAATCAGAGGTCAATAATGTAAACACATGTCAAGCATGAAGGAACACCACCAATAATGACAATGGGTCCTAAGGTACGAGCACTACCTGTCACTGTGAAAGATGTTTTGAAGTTAAACAATGACAAATATCATCTAATCAAGGCCCAATGATACTCAACCTTGTCAGATGTGAGATAATCGCCAATAAGGCTAATGGCTAATGAGGTGCTCTACTTTTGGGTCATCCGTAGATAATGTGTCGAAGTCGATACAAGATGACCTGTTGATAAGAAGAGCAATGATGTCTATCTTCCCTTAGCACAAAGTGATAACTCAAGAATATCAAGATGAAAGAACCAAGTACCATATCCCTATGCTGGATTGGGGGGCGACTAACTCAAAGTAGAAGGCTCAATGATAAGAGATGAGGAGACAAAACATAAGATGACTCAAGACTCTCCTATGTCTCCTCAAACTACCTATCCTAAAGGATCAATGCTTCGATAATGATGAAAAATGGAACCCCCATCTAGGCTCACTCTAATGATAGACACAAAGGCTTGGCATGCGTAAGATAGACATCCAAATTTTGACCCAGGAAAAACACTAGTGGACAACCATTTATTCATGGAAGGAAAGACACACAAGATGTGACCGCATGTTGATATAAATAGGAAAAAATCAACGACACTTAAGTGCAAACTGAATTAAAACACTGGAGGGAAACAACATTGTAAGGGAAATATAGATTGTTGTCCTAAAACTGCAAAAATTAGCAAGAAAGAAATATTGAAATAACAATGCGGAAAGGAAAGACAACTACTCTAGACCCAAACTTTTTTACCTCAAATCTACCATGATTAAATCATCATACTCTAAGGACCAATGCAACCATGCAGCCAAATGATCAGTCCGACGAGAGAGGTCAACAAATTCAACCTTCTAGGGGGACCCACCATGGAATGTCATATGACCCAAAACTGCCTTGATGTACTTGTTGGTGAAGCCATAATTGAAAGGTGTCAGTAGACTGAAGGTTGGTTGGGACTTAGAACATGGTATTTCAACAGTAATAAGCACGAATTCATGAGAGATGAAACTCTTGGACTCTACTTGTTGAAATACCTCCATAATTTTGAGATCAACTGGGTCATGGTGAACTCTGATATCCAAGCTTTGATCAATCTAAAGATCCTGAAGAACAACCCCAGGATGCGAAATAGTAGGCAAAGTGAAAGGGACATCATCTTTTGGTTGAACCAAAAGTGGCTCCTCCTGCTGTAATGGTGTCTAATCAATTTGTTCCTAGACCACTACTGTGATAGGCAAGGATGAAAACTCATGTTGACTGATCTCAACTTGGTTAACCTATGGTTCCTCCTCTTGAAACTTTTCATCTTCACTAATGAGAGGAACTAATGAACACTCTTGAGTATTCAAATATTAACCTTCATCTTCTTGGAACTTCGCATGTGACTCAAATGATGCAGTTGTTGATTTTAGATCATCTAAGATTGGGCTATAACCCTCATGTTCATCTCAGGGAACTTGATACAATGCAAGTTGTGGTTCATGTTCAATAACATAGACTTCCTACATTGCTTTAACAATCAATAGTTGAAATTCATGGATTGGAATGAATCCATAGGATGTCATAAAATCTCTTTCCAACTTAATAGAAACAACCTAGGCCTCCTCCAGAGTTCGAGGTTCCTTATTCCTGAGAAAAATACCCAAAATGCCATCAAATGCTTCAAGATAAAAAAAATAAAAGCACAATCATCATTAGGCCTTATAGTAATAGGAAATTCATAATAATTTTTAGAAAAACGAGCATTAAAATCAGTGACAGTTTCATTTCCATTCTTTTTAATATGAGTAAAAGCATTAACTAAGGAAGAATTGTTTGGCTTATTCACCCATTTTCCAGTAAACTTCTCTTGGAATGAATCCCATCCATCAATGGAGGAATCCAAAAAGGGATTTGTACCATGTTCGTGCCTCCCCCTCAAGGGTCGACACAAACATTATCATCGCCAAATCCTCATGTTCCACCTCAAAATCATCCAACAATTTTGAAAAAGAAGCCAAGTGATTCTCCAGACCTTCCTGCAAACAAAGGTAAACATTTGAGCCATTTATGTGCAGGTAATTCATGAGGATAATCTGGGAATGTAACAAATCTTGGTGGGTCAAAAGCATAAAATATCCACTTTACGTGTGGTCTCACAGCTGCAGCCATATTGTTAATCTCATGTAAAAGCAAGCATAAGTGCTACCCTACTACTATCTCGAGATGGAAATAAAAATAAATATGAAGATGTCAAAGATACACTCACCATAGTGCTTGTCAAAAAAGAACTTACCTAAGAAATCTTATGCTTACCAACTTTGAGAGGAATTCTTGGTGAAATGATAGTATTCTTCTGGAAATATGTTAGAGTTACTTCAAGCTCAGAATTAGACTTTGTGAGGGAATCGAAACCGCAAGATCTTCTTGTGTAAGTCCCCTATGGAATCGTCTATGTATCATGTGGATTCACTAGGGGAGTTAGAAAAAATAAAACAATTAAAGAAAAAACTCATCGATTGTTGTTTACCAACGCTAGCGTTCCCCGACAATGGCGCCAATTTGTTAGCACAAATTTTTACCCTGCAATTTCGAGCTGATATATGTGTAAAAATAGTGGTAAAAACTTATCTAATTAAAGGAGTAGGGCCCCAATTGTCACTAAACCAACCCCTCTTCGTTTCGTCTAGTGATTGCTAACCTCTGGGGGAGTCCCTAGGCACAATGAAGTGCCTTGTTTGTATCTTTAAGTCTAATTTCTACATATAAAACCTACAAAACAAGAAGTTGTTTGTCTTGGACAACGTATAAAAGAAATCCAAAATGATGAGAAAAAACAATCTTCTACGCTTGGAGGGAACCTGCAAGGTTAGCACAATGATAATAGACTGGAAAAAAGAAGAAAACTATTAAAAAAGATCAGAATTAACCATAATGAACAGTTCAGGAAATGATATATCAGATCACAAATTTACCATAATACCAGCAAGAAAGAGGTTTGAAGACAAACACACACTTCTTTATTGATGAAGCTTACAGAGGACTGCTTGTTCCACACTTAGCAATCCTGCAACCAGTACAATGACTACTTTGCTCAAAGAGGATCTACTAGACTAGATAACAAGAGAGAAGAAAATGAGAGAGACACTATGCTGCTATTGCAATGATCTGACCAAGAACTTATGTCAAGCATCCAATATATAGGATAATGAGGGCGCATATCCCAAGGGAGAAGGAGAAGATGCATGAGTGGTTAAGTTTGGAGTCTAAGTGCATGAGAGAGTGAGGCATGTGAAAAGTGTGATATGAATGAGTTTGTGTGAGATTTTGCATGGAGTTAATGTGCATGAAGGGAGGAGAATTACGCCCTAGAACTTAGGAGAGTTCCATGTGGATGAGGAGAAGTGAATGAATGATGAATTTAAGTGTGGGAAGAAAGGTTAGATAAGGCACATGGATGCATGGAAATGGCTAATAATAATTATGAATCCAAGTAACTATGACATGCAAGAGATGGGTGAGAATTAACTCAGTAATGTGCCCACATATGAGAGAGAGAAGAGGGTGCACTTAGGGAGATGGAAGAAGAATGTGCCATGTGGATGAGGAGAAGTGAATGAATGATGAAGTTAAGTGTGGGAAGAAGGGTTAGATAAGGCACATGGATGCATGGAAATGGATAATAATAATTATGAGTCCAAGTAACTGTGACATACAAGAGATGAGAGAGAGTTAACTCACTAATATGCCCACATGTGAGAGAGAGAAGAGGGTGCACTTAGAGAGATAAAAGAAGAGGGTGAGTTAATGGAACATGTGCCTAAGTCAACTAGAGTAGAAGGGGTAGATAAAAACCAAAATTAGCCACCCAGCGCATGACTGCATGTTCAGTTTGACTCAAGTATGGGGGAGTAATGGCCAAGTCAAATTCACCCTAAATTTTAGGGAATCTCCTAAATTTTAGGCATTTACGTTCTAAACTCAAATGGGGGTGAATTTTGTGGAAATGATGCATGACAAGTGGAGAGGTGAGTGTGAGGACTAATATATGGGAAATGGGACCTAGTTATGTGCCCCCTTTAGCTTAATTAATTAATAATTAAATGCTCATGTCATGGGAAAATGTGACCCATGCTTAGGTGGATGCCATATCACTTTGTAGCTCTACCATATGTCGATCTTTGAGGGTACCACTTGGCACTGCATGGATGATGATTGTACTTGCTAAATATAGACATTTCTAAAAATAGAATCCAGTTCCTAAATTTTAGGAAACTGTCCACATCACCCAGGATGACTGGGAGAACACCGCCACATGTCACTGTCTAAAAATAAACAATGCTAAAAATAGAAAGTCATCTGAATGCCCTTGACTTTATACTCATTGATCACGTCTTTCCGCAAGGGATCTGAATATGAAATCAGAACTAACATGCGATCCCTGGTGCTCAACTTGATAAAATAGTAATATGGGACACATCATCCTGGAAAAGATCCAAAAGATTCTGAATGTCTCAAGGATCAATACTACAGCCTTAGAATCTGAATACAGGGCCTGGAGCAAAACCTGCTAAAAATAGAAATTTCTTTCACGTTGCTCGGGAAAGTGTTATCGGGCCTGGAATCATGCAAGGACTCATACTGTATGCTCAAAACTGCTCCAAAATATCAAGAGACACACTCAAAGCGTATCTCCTAAAAAATAGCAACCCTTGTTGTATGTAGACATCTCTCTCAAAATGTATGGAAACCAAGCCAACTCTAAGTCTGAACCAAACAACCATGTACCGATCATATACCTTCCTCTGATGGGAACCAACCTCTTGCTCAACACAAGTGCTAAACTCTGGGAGAATCTCAGAATCCCATCTAAAATAATGCATGCTCGCTCTTAACCCTCAATATTTTCAAGGGTGAAAATCTAGGGGTTAACAGGTTGGAATATAGATAATGCTATCCAGCCTAAACACCCGGTGGTACAAGTTAACCCAAGAAATGGCACACTTCTAACAAAAAAAATGTTCCCCATGGTACTACGAGGCAAGTAACAAAACCGTGTAACATTTTAAAATGTTAATAGACAATTGTTAGGTGTTTACCACTTTACGATGAGATAATAAGTTATATCATCATGTCTGAATGGGAACTGATATATGCAATGTCAAATGAAGAAAACTAAGAACCATACCATACCATAGTGTATCTGTCATCTAAGGAGCGGGGATGAAAGTGAGCTACACCAAAGCTAAGCTAGCACGATCATGAATTGGGTGGAGATCAAGAGGAAGTATGTCTAGATCTGTGAAGATGAGCATGACACCTCATGTAAACAACAACATGACACCCTTGCTAGGGTATCCAAAAAGTCAGTATACAAAAAAATTCCTTCGGGATAAGATAATGACTCCACTTTTTCAAAGTTTGAATTACATCATAAAATTCCTTGTCATATGTTGAATACTTCCTCTTAACATCATTCAGCTTCTCACTGAAATAAGAAACAAGCTTATTATCTTGACTTAAAATTGCGCCAATGGCTACTCCTCTTGCATCACATTTGACCTGAAAAGTATTCTTAAAATCTGGAAGAACTAAAACAGGTCGTTATGTTATCTTTTCTTTCAACACTCCAAATCCCTTCTCAGCTTCTTCTGTCCAATTAAAAGATCCATGTTCCTTCTTTATGGTGTCTAGTATGGGTGCACAAATACTGTTGAAATTCCTCATGAATTTCTTGTAAAAACTCACCAACCCGTGAAAACTCCTTACTTCAAACAACTTCTTGGAGAAGGTCATTCTCTTATTGCCCTCACTTTTTCTGGATCCATCTTCAATTCATTTGAAGAGATTACGAACCCCAAACACACAAGTTTTGTTTTCATAAAAGAACATTTCTTCAAATTCACCAACAACTTCTCCTGTTGTAACCTTCTCAACACCATTTTCAAATGTCTTAAATGCTCCTTTTCAGTCTTACTGAAAACTAGAATATCATCTAAATAAAAAATCACAAACTTACCAATAAAATATTTGATCACTTCATTCATCAACCTCATAAACATACTTGGTGCATTTGTTAAGCCAAACGGAATAACAAGCAACTCATACAATCCTTCATTTGTTTTGAAAGTTGTTTTCCATTCATCTCCCTCTCTCATCCTTATCTGATGATAACCACTCTTCAAGTCTATTTTGGAAAAATAACTAGATCCACTCAAGAAATCCATTAAATCATCCATTCTAGGTAAAGGAAATCTATACATGATGGTTATCTTGTTGATGGCTCTAGAATCTATGCACATTCTTCGACCTCCATCCTTCTTCAAACTCAACACAGTTGGTACTGCACACGGGCTCAAACTTTCCTTGATCAAATCTTTATCTAACAACTCTTGGACTTGCTCCTTGACCTCTTCATTCTCTTGAGGGGTTAGTCTATATGTTGCTTTGTTCAGAAAAATTGCTCCCGGAATAAGGTCAATATGGTGATTGATACTCTTGATGGGCGGTAAAGTGTGAGGTAACTCATCCACCACAATGTCAACAAACTCATCCAATAACTCCTGAATTTCTACAGGAAAATCATTCATAGAAGTGCTTTTGAGACTGATTCTCGGTTTACCTACAACAACAAACTGTATTTTCTGGTCTTTCTTAACTTCTTTTAAGAGTTCCTTCCCACTCATGAGAAGTATACTAGGACTATCTTCCTATTTGACTCCTTTATCTTATATTGGCAGCAACATATGCTTACACCCATTCTTCTCAAGGGTATAAGTATTCTTCCTCCCATCATGTATGAAATTCCTATCATATTTCCATGGTCTTCCAAACAAAACATGACAAACATCCATAGGTATGACATCACATAAAACTTCATCTCTATAACCACCTATTTTAAACTCAACTTTACATTGTCGAATTACCATGACTTGATGTCCTTTCTGCAACCACGAAACCTTGTACAGATTCATATGTGCAGTCATCTCCAACTTCATCTTTTCCACTATTTCTATGGATACCAAGTTATCAGTTCTCCCATTGTCTATGATCATCTTGCATACCCTATCTCTAGTCTTACAAGCAGTTCTGGACAAACTGTTCCAATGGATTGGTTCTCGTACCTCTTTCTCTGGCTTTACGAGATATTTCCTCATCATGAGTGATCTTCCTTCTTCTGCTGCTTCTGCCTTCATCTTTGTCTCCGCATTCTTCTTCTACGCCTCATAAATGTGAGCTTCTCCACCTCCTGCATTCTTCTTCTTAGGACATTCCCAAGACATGTACCCTGTTTTTCTATAGGCATAACACTTCTTCTCCTCCTCTGCCTCTTCCTTCGCCTCTTCCTCTACCTCTGGGAGAATATTTTTTTCCTCTATAGTGTCCTCCTCTAGAACTTCCTTAGCTTTCTCTATGACAGTTATATTTTCCAGCTTCTCCTCTAGGTTTCTGGAACTTCTCTCTAATGATTCCTCTTCCTCTGTTTTGTTGACTCTGGTTCCTTGCCAACTTTTCTTCTTCCTTCAGGCATACCTGATAAGAATCTTTCACAATTCTTATTGTCATCATGCTAATCTCATCCTAGATTTTGTACCTCAATCCATTAATGTACCTAGCAACTTTTTTTTCATCATTCTCCCTGTGTCCTTCTCTTATGTTCATCTTATAAAATTCTTCGGTATACTCTTTCACCAACAAACCTTTCTATCTCATATTTTGCAACTTCTTGAATAGATTTAACTGATAATCCTTGGATATGAATTTAGCCTTGACCTTAGCTACCATTCTATCCCAACTCTTGGTTTTGGTCTTACCTTTCCTCCTTTTGTCATATTGCAACGTGTCCCACCATAAAGATGCATGCCCCTTCAATCTGTTCACTGCATGCTTTACCTTCTTCTCATCATCAATTTCCTCATAGTCAAAGTAATTTTCTAAATCACTTATCCAGTCAAGCAATTCTTCTACATTTAAATTACTTTTATACATCGAGACTTTTATTTTTGATGTGGTTCCCAGCTTGACAACATCCCTCAGCAATCGGTCATTTGTTGCTTGTTCTCCTACAACTTCTTCTACTTCTACATCTTCACTTTCAGCTTCACTGACGTCACCAACTTCGGGTGCTCTTCTTTGTGCTGTCTCCATGGTGTCCAACCTTGCATGAAGTTGTCTCATTTATTCTTCCATGGCTGCATTGAATACAGGTCTCTCCCTGCGTCTTCTGGGCAACATGATTCCAAATATTCTTTTCACACAGAGATTAATTCCCGCTCTGATACCACTTGATGCAAGCCCCCACCAATCATGGGGTTCACGCGACCTCCCAGTCTAGGATCATTCACTTAAGGGAGTTGAATTATCTCTCGAGCTCTTGTTGAACCCTTGAAATACTCTACCACATTCCTTTTCTCTTTTCCCTGTGCACAAATTTGTGTGCGCGAGGGACTTATCATGTCAGTGGAGAAATCCATGTGACCTCGAGCCAAAACCGTGGGCTAAGCTATTTAACTAGCAAGAACTTCGACACTTCGGATCTCCGGGCTTCAGGAGTTCTAACTACAACACACAACAATCCTCCCGAACGTCGAATTCACGAATAGTTGAACCGAGGCAGGGATCAACGACTCACAATACGCGCCTTGATCTATGGTTCATGTTGGCCCTTGGTTATGGAAGTAAACGAAGAACAACAAAGAAAAATCAAAATGAAAACTTTGCAGAAGGCACGGTGATTGTTATTAGGTCAAAGTGAGAAAAAGAGCAGAAAAGACGGAGCGAAGTCTGAGGAAGAAAGTCGTTGAATGAGGAGATCAAGGATGATAGACCAGAAAGAAAGAAGCATCGTGGATATCTCAGCAAGTGGAAGAAGCCACCATCAGATGCTTTGGAGCATCACGCGAGAACGAAGGAAATACATACTAGTGAAGCCCTAAAAATGCGGGTCAAGTTGACCTAGGGTTTTATACACCTAGGGTTTTGGTATCTAGGGTTTTGACACCTAGGTTTCAGCTTAAGGATGTCGATGAGCTATTGTAATGTATAAATAAAGGTCAAGAGGACTTGGGTTGGGTTGTTGTCATTATTTATAGTATTGATCTAGTTGTATTGTTGATGTGAGTGAATATTATCGTACGAGAGAGAGAAGTGTTGAGTGAAGAGCCTTCTGGTATTGTAAGATCTTCAGCTGGGTGCGAAGATCAACCATGCAGCTGGGTGCACAGGGAGGGGAGAAATAGAGAGAACAGAGAAGATCTGTTGGTTAAGAGCACAGATCAAAATTGTATGCTTTCATCTTAATATATCATAAAGCACAGTTTTGTGGACGTATCCCTAGAGAGAGGGTGAACCAAGTATATTTGTCTTGTGTGTGTGATTGATGTTGTGTTGTTTTACTTTGATATATTGTTATTACATTGTTGTGGTAGATTTGATAGTTGTATGGAATAGATCTAAGCTGATAAGTGATATATGCATGTTGTATTGTTCTAGTACCGGATCCACTTGATATTTCCCTTGGTTGTAGACATTTATGTCCTACAACCCCGCCATAGCTGCTTCGGGTGAGACTGCATCTGCTTTGTAGGTGTAGCCGAAAGGGCCAGTAGTTAGGGCTTGTTGGTGCACTCTTGGAGCTGAACCCTGGGTCTGCCCCTGTGCCAACAAATGGTTCCATTGTTGGGATCAGAATCTTCGTGAGGGAATGCCAAGGTGGTTCCCATCAAAGACAAAGATTCAAAAGTGGATAGAGGATCAAGAAAAGGACTTCGCTAAAGCCCAGAACAAGAACCCTAATATTAGTACAGAGGATTGGTTGGAGAGACATATTTTTACTGATATACACGAGATATTCTTTGGAGGAATCCATCAGGAACTATATGAGTGGTTAGCCAGGTTGGAAGATACCCAATTTGAGGTCAGATCTAAACCTCATGCAGCTTGGATGTTGGCGCTGATCAAGAAGGTCAAGAGAGTTGATAGTGTCATGTCAAGAGCAGTAGATCATTGGTTTGATAGCACCATTGAAGGCTACATCATCGATTTTGTTGTTGACAGAGTAGAGTCATACAACCAAGCCGAGAGATATTTTTTAAAGGGACCCAGAAGAAAATTTTTACATTTTCTAAAGTTGAGATTCAAGATGTTATTGCATGAGAAGAACATCTTGAAGATACAGTAGATTGGCCAAATCTGAAAAAGCTAATATTCAAGAATTCGGACAGCGACAGTGACACAGAGGTCGGACATACGCGTAGTGGGAAAGTCTTCAGAGAAGTTCATCTTGCCAACTTGTTCAAGCAGAACTACGGAGACAAGGATTTCTACAGTGGAGAAGAGGCAGACCTAACAGACGAAGAGCATTCAAACCCCACTGGGATCGAGGAAGGGAAAACTGAAGAGCTTCACCAGGAAGAGCCAGAAGCTTCAAGAACCGCGCAAACCATTGAAGTAAGTACTATTATCCCTCATGTTGATTTATCAGCACTAAGCAATCGAAATAGTCAGAATCATCAAAGTCCTCATAGTACTATCACTAGTAGTTCAACATACACTCAGACAGGAAACCTAGGCAACTCTATGGTAGATGAGATGAGGCTCCCTATCTTTAGGGAAGATGGATATGAAGATCTTGATCAACACTGGTTCATGTGTGAAGCCATATGGAATATTAAGAATGTCACTGACGAAGCAGTTAAAAGAACCCAGTTTAGTACTACCCTTCGAGATCGCGCATTAAGATGGTACATGAAGCTTGTCCAAGGACATGCACAGCCTAAGTCGTTGAATGAGATCAAGAATGCACTGATTGCAGAGTTTACAAAACCTAAGTCGGAGTCACAATGTATTACAGAGATGAAGGAGATCAAGCAGAAGGTAGCCAAACTCGTTTGGGAGTTCGATCAGAGATTCAAGACCTTAACAGGTCGACTGAATTTCCAGATCCCAGATGAGTGGAACAAGGAATGGTTCATTGTTTCCCTCTTACCACACATCATATTTCCTCTGATGTAGCAAAATATTTCTTCACAGGATGAGGCGCTAGAGATCACCATGAAGGTAGAATCAGCCCCTATGGGAGAATCCATCTTAGGTATGAGTCAGATCTTGAGTCAACTGACTAGTTTGTCTTTGCAGGTTGAAGATATGAAGAAAGACAAGGTAAAAGATAAAAGAGAAGACATCTAGTGTTTCAAATGCAGGACAGAAGGCCATGACAAGGAGCATTTCCCTCTATTCCATGAGTACTTGGCCTCTGGAGCTCTGAGCACTTTGAAGCAAGTCACCTTACCCTGGTGCGAGGTATGCAGAAATAGGCATCGCCCTGGTGAGTGCTATTACATGCAAAAATATGTTCAGACACCCACAAATTTGTATTTCACGTTCTGTAAGTCTATGGGACATGATGATAGGTATTGTAGGGCTTATGATCTCATGCATGAAAGGTCAAGAGACATATACAAGATTCAAGGTGAAGTTCAACAAGAAGGAAACACTATGCAGTACAACTCCCCTGGGAGAGGAAACTTGAATCCTCGCGGTGGATTCAGAGGATGAGGAGGAGGAGGAGGTATGGGTCGAGGCCGAGGACAGATCATATGTTATAACTACACACATATAGGACACTTATCAAGGGACTGTCAGAACCCTTGCACTACTTGCAACCACTGCAACTCCTTTGAGCATGTTATTGAAGAAAGTCCAACATTGTTGGCTAAACTTCAAGAGAAACGAGGACCTCAGCAGAACCTGCAGATACAATTGATCAAAGATGAACCTCGCGGAGAAGACCCTAGATTCGTTGTTATTACTAGAGGGGGTGCTATTACAGGAGATGACAGAATAACCTAAGGGAAGACTATAGAAGATTTAGGAATTAGGAAAGTTGCAAAGAAGACCCAAACTTTTGATGCGAAGAAAGAAAGACAAATATTTGAGGAGGCAAGAAAGGAGTTTAAAGGAGACCAAGGCTCTTCATCAAAGACATGACCAGAAGTAAGAGAGTATGGAATGCCTAAGACATTTGATCAGTCTGCTTCACCAAGAGAAGGAAAAGAGGTAAGCAAGCTCATGGAATTTCTTTATACTTGTGTTAAGTTGATTCAGGATGAGAGCGTTGTCCAAGAACTACAAAATTTAATCAGACAATATGAGTTAAGAAAGACTACCCCTTACTGAATAGGGTAGTACATCAAATCACTAAAAAGAGAAGGAAAAATAAGGAATTGCATTTGAATGCTTAGATAGGTGAATATGATATAGACTATGTGGTCCTCGACTTAGGGTCAGAGGTCAATGTCATGACGAAGCAAACTTGGGCGCTGACGGGGAAACTGAGGTTGATCTATTCCCCTATTAGGATGAAGATGTCTAATCAACAAGTTGTCATCCCCTTTGGACGATTGGAGCATGTCCCTGTGGATATTGATGGAGTAAGAACATTTGTAGATTTTGAGGTAATTAATATAGTTGATGACAGTTGCCCTTACCCTGCGTTGTTAGGAATTGATTGGGCCTTAAATAATTCCACTATGGTTGATTTAAAGAAGAGACATATGACTTTTGAAAAAGATGGCCTTAGGGTCTGTTGTTCCAAAGCCTGTACTTAAGGCTTAGAAGTACAGTGTCTAGGCATCCAAAAGTGTGTAAAAGGTGGAGAAGAGAGAAACGTCAACCTTCAACAAAGGAAAATAAGGAATATTTCTACGTTGGCGTTGTCTAGCTTCCAACTGTTCCTGGATAGTTATATCCTGTTCAATGGCTGCCCATGAATGTTCAAGTTCAACCCGGTTAGTAGTTGTTTTAAGAATAGTGTCGAAAAGGTTTAGGGAAATGTGCGTTTGGTTGGATAATCCGGGTTCGATATTGCTCTGTGTTGGTACAGGGACAGTCATGGAGGAACAGTAAAAGTAATAAAAACTTAAGAGAGAGATTAAGTGCTGTCTCAATTTGGTCGTATAAAAGAGAATTTACAGTTTCAGGAATAAAATAGGGATGCAAATCAAAGGCTCTTTCCCGTAACTGTGTTATATTTTAATAAAAGGTATGGGGTGGGAGAAAAACATTTAGCTGTCTATGGTGTAAGGCTCCTATCAAGGGAGAATATCACATATAAACAAAAGAGGAAAACTGTAAGGAAATAACCGATGTAGCAAAGAATATGTGTAGAGTTCTGAAAGTGTAGACTGGTCTTACACCCTCTGATAGCTGGTACAAAGAAAAAAAAATAAACAATTACACAAAACCAAAATTCATTCGCTATAGTAGTGGTCGTGCTAAATTATAACGAAGCACATCAGTTAGGAATATGAAATGAAATGAAATATGAGATACAAGAAAACAAACTTGTAACACAGTCATGACAGAATTGAGAATCTTCAGATTTGCTTGGTATTAACTCTCAAATGTAAAAAAATCTGTTACAATCGACACAAAAAGGTCCAGCCTTGTTTATTTCTTTGTGTGGTATATTTATACAATTTTACAAATAAGATAGAATCTCAATAGTCACAACATTTCGGTTATGACAGGGAGGAGAGCAATCGCTCCATTTCTCCTTCTCTGTCTTTACTTGGTGCCAGATGTTTGTCGTCGCGCGGGCTCAGTACAGGCAACACATCTTTCAACCAGCTGAGATATTAGATGCGACGGTTCTACTTGACCACTGGCTTCAAAGAAGTAACATTCTTGGGCTAACTGCTGCAGCCTGTCTTCCATCTGTCCATCTATGATGTCGATGGCGCATAATTGCACACTAGGTTTAATCATGCATTTATCTACTTGGACTATGTCCACCATAGTCATCTGAGAAATATCGGCCGCATCTCTTTCTTCTTTTTCCTTCAGATCAAGAAAGATCTTTTCCACATTCATTTGCATCAACGTCTCGGCATTACTCCACTGTCAATGCCTAGCAGCTCGCCGTCTATAGAACTAAAGGCCTCCTCTAAGGAATTGGTTATCGTTTTGGCTTACTGCTTGCCTTCGGCGATGTTATGCTCCCATTCCTTTAATAGAATGTTTCCTCTGGTTTGCTCTGAAATTGTGAACCTGGGAGTACCTGGCCTACTCCATTCCTACGCTCGCATGGTCTTTAGCAGTCTTTGTTGCTGTGGCCAGTCTGGCTTCAAGGGTCCTAATGAGGTGATTTTTTCTTTTAAGTTGGTTTTTTAAGAGCCCGAATGAAAATTGATTTGCCGAGGCATATGCTCCTAGTGTCCCTGTTATTTCAGTGGAAAATTTCTCATTCTTCTTGTCCTTTCCATCAGTTATAACCTTATATTTCTTGGCAGTTGACTCTCCTTCCTGATAGAATTCCCTTTTTACTACTGCCTTTCTCTTCTTATCGAAGAAAAACTCATTCGAAGGGAGTTCTTCTACCCTTATGGGCCTCAACTCTTCATTGATTATCCATCCTGCATCAATATTTCCCTACGTCGACTGCAAGGGGGTAACTGATGTGATAGGTTCTCCGATCTGCTTCGCTGATTTTCCCGGAGTAGCGATCGGACTCTGCTTTTTCGGCGGGTCTGGAGTCTTTATCTCTGCTTCCGGATTCTGCTTCTTTGGTGGGTCTGGAGTCTTTATCTCTGCCTCCAGACACTTTGTTTGCTTCCCCTTGTCCTGGTGTTTTCCTTGATTGGGAGTTGCATCTTTAGAGCCTTTGGCATCTATCTGTTTCTCCTTCAACGTACTCAGACCCTCACCTCGCAACACTGCGGGGAGACAGCTATGTCGATGTTCCTGGAACTTCAGAACATCGGCTCTTTCCTCGGGTGCCAAGGATTGTATCCAGGCTAGAATCTCCTCTTAGGACCTCGCTCCTCAGAAAATGTCATCCGAGGGTGAATTCTCATGCTCAAATCTCTTGAGCCCGCAATTGGCCAAATGATTGCTCACGACCCTCTGCGGATCGTGCTTCCTGTATTCGATGGAGACCAAATTTAGGTCTTCCAGGGCTGCGGCCTCGTCTTTGGCATGCCCGAAATCTAATAAAGAATAAGAGTTCAAATGAACAAGAAAAGATGGCCATACCTTCTTTGAGTACCCTTTAAGTTCTTTGCTTACACCGCCAATTACCGTTTGCCGGGTGACCTCGCGACAAGCCATCTTGTCAGGAATGAACAATGGCAGCGCATGTGGGGGAATAGAAGCCCCGAAAACTCTGAGGTATGAGAATTCTTCTTCCACATACCAGTCTTCTATGCTGCTCAGATTTATTACTATGCTGTCCGAGATCCGGGGTGGAGGGTGACCAAAAATGGTGACATGCAGGGGCACCATCACCCAGTTAAAGATTTCATACACAAAATTTTCCACTTTGGTTTCCCATAATTTTGCATGATATACATGTATGGGTTCGTCTTCAGCCGGAGTCCAACTCCAGCTCATCAATGGAAATGGTGTCATAGAACAAATTGCATCCATAATGTATGCAGACATGAAGAATGAAGATGCATTCCCATTCTCTTTCTGTGCCTGATACTCTGTGACCCGATTGGTCAAGCTATCGGAAAGCATCTTTGCCCAGTCAAAGGAACTTCCTTCGGCTACCCGAAACATTAGAGGCACCCACGCAATGAAAAAATGCGAGGTATCCTCTTTCCCAAATAACCTGCATGTCATCATGGCTACATATTTGTACTGCGGTTCTAAAGAAGCAATAGAATATATGCCATGGCTATCATCCCTGAACTTCGCAGTGTTCAAAACCCAATCCTTTATTAAACTGGACATGGTTTTATCATATTGTTCCCATTCCTTCTCCTTGAACTCGTCTAAGAATTTAGTGCCATATGTGTGGTCGGACGTCGTGGGCAGCTTATACATGGTTTGCAGATGTTCCGGCCTGAAAGTGCCGATGGTGATTTTTTGTTCGTTCATGATCGTTCTGGTCGGTATGTCCACATGGTCCAATGCCCATCAGACCATATCATAATATGGAAGCAACCGTGGCCTGGCTGCAACTCTGTGCATTCTGGATTGGACGACTATTTTGTATTTGGTGGTCATATCATCTTTTTCATTGTCGCTGGAGTCGTCGAAATAGTCCACCAACTCTACCTGTAGAACATCCGAAACGAACAACCAATTCGGGAACGAATCGATACTTCGAGGCAAAGTATCAGAGACATTGTTCGAGCCTTGTCTCGAAACCTCAACATTCGCCTTTGATGCTTTTCGTGGTGCCATGGCTGGAGATTGCGTTTTGGCTCTTCTGCGATAGAAATGCGTATACATACAGAAGTCAGTTGCTCAGAGATAATGTGCTCTGCGTAATATGAAATGCATTTGTTATAATGAACCACAACTCTAATATATATTTGAAAATTCGGTACCTTTCAGAACAAGTATGTCAAATCATATTTAGAAATAAATTTTGCCGTAAAAATCCGATCTTTTATTCATCGATTTACCCTATTTCCTCATTAATGCCATAAATTTTGGCGGTTTAAAACGTCGATGGCGTATGAAAGACTAAGGCTACCTCGTAAATTGTGCAGACATCAAAACGCGAGCTATTTATTGATTTGGCTTAATTAATCCGGTTTACCAACGTTAATCAATATTTCGGTACTCGTTATATCGGGGATTTTACTTTAACATTTTGAGTCTCTAACACCCGAGACTGCGAAGATCGATTTTGGTTAATAAAAGGTAATCATGATTTGGGGCTTGATTAATTTTATAATTATTACATTCGCCATATCACGACTCGGATCTTCGAAGATAAGTTTCTGGGAGATTTACATGCCGAGCTGCAAAACCGCGAGATCGCGATAACATGAATTAATTAAAAGGGAAGATAATCTTGGATTAAGTGATTAATTAATCACGTTATAACTGCATCGTGATTTCGCGAGTCGGGGTTTAGATGGTGTAACTTTCGAAAAGGACAACGCCGAGAGAAACTTTTACCATGGTTAGCTTTTGCCTTTAATCCTTGACATGGGTTATTCAAAAAAGGACCTCGTGTTCTCGGCTATCGAGGCTATGACAATAAAATCTTGGGTTTGGAAAACGCTGAGGCGCGAAACCCCGACAACGCTTAATCATGGGTTAGGAAAACCTTACCCTCGTTACTGTCTTGAGTGAAAAATTAAAACAATTTCGTTGTTTCATGGCTCGGGACGTGTGAACTACATGACTTATAGTATCCGACCTACGAGATCCCGAAGTAGAACTAAAGAGGAAGCATTTTTACAAAAGGTAGGACTCGTTTCGAGAGTATAATAATCATCGCTGCTCGCATGATAAAGTTTCAGAGATCTCGATATCTCAGAGGAAAAAATGAAAACCATCTTTAGATTTCAAGCATTAAGAATGAAAATTGTGACGGGTTAGAAAAACAAGGGTGGCTCCAACATAGGCTCCAACTAGGGATCCCGCCTTCCTGTGAGGCGGGAAGAACAGTAGACCACGTGCCAATATTGGGTAAATGGAGTCAAAATCTCAATCAGGTGAAAAGGTTCCCAAGAATAGGGTATCGAAGGGGGAAAGAGACTTCGTTCTTTACCTTGAAAAGATTTTTCAAAATCAGATACTCTTTTTAAACATAGTTGTAGTCCCTTTCACAATTTTCCCTTTCCCGCTACTAAATTTAGGTATGTTTTAAGACAATCGAAACAGTGCTAGGAGACCCAACAGATCTTGCAGCTATCAACTTGCATCAAAAGAATAAGATTATACGTTTTTAATTGGGGAGTCCCGTCTGAATTTGGGATGTGGATCAGGTTTTACAAAACATTGGTTACCAGAGTGGAGTGATATTCATGTATAACAGCCTTACAGATATCTCAGACATTGCTTCACTACCAGCGAGCCTGTTCAGTACCCCGGTGAAGTTATCTGGCCCCTTTTACTGAATTTCCTTTCACCACTTTGGAATATATTTATGCATTTAAATGTTGAGACGAGGGCAATCATTTCTGAATTTCCTTTCATCGTCTCTTGGACTAGGTGGGGGCAATCATTTCTGAATTTCCTTTCACCACCTGTCTTATAATTTACATTTTAGAGCGTGAAGATGGGGGCAATCAGTTTGTATCAAGGCTGATATCTGTGTAATATTTTGCATTATAGGTCTATCAACTTACTTTGATTACTCGGTACCAACCTTCCCTTGACCTTCACAACATCTTCGTTCTTAGGGAGAAAAAGGAAAATAACTTTTTAAGGGCATTCCATTTGAGCAAGCTTCAATCCTCTGATGTCGTTGAAAAACCTAGGAAAGTTAGGATAACTCTAAACGTTCCTTCGCTTAGCAGGGGATCGAGTAGTTGTGAAGACTCGCTTTCTTTCCACAATCTGTTTTGAAACTCACGAGGTTGAAACGAAAAACATTTATCCCTTCGTATATGAAACGGAAAGATGGTGACTTTTTTAAAAGTTAAACCCGAAGATAGAAAGGATTCCAGGCAACGATTTACTGACTGAAAATACAGAGGTCAAACAATTCAAAACTGACTCTTGTAGATATTTTTGGGGATGATTTACTTTGACTGATTATTTTTAGATTGGGTGAATCGTTTAAATTGTCTTAATTTTTTCAAAGATTATCAAACCAAGGAACAACTTTGTTATCTATCAGTTCAGTTGATATTGCAGTTGAATGGCATTACCTCGGTTTTCTTTAACAGTCTTTAATAAGATGTCTTTTGAGAAATCGCATCTTTACCTTCTCTTTTCACTTCCTTTGCGCAATATGAAACTACTTTAGTTATCACCTGTTTATGCCGATTTATTTCTGACACTGACTTTCAGATTACTTTTCCTGCTTGTTTCGTACGCAGCTGGAATCCTGTAAAAAGCAAATACGAATCTTATTCAAAATGTGTCGAAAGTTCATGAACAAGAAAAGAAAATCAAAAGAAATGTTTAAATGAAAATACATATATGTACACAAAATATATATAAATTTTTTTTTTAATCTGGCGACTGTTACGTCATGTAATGCTTTAGATACCGCCCATTGACAGGGGCGTTGAGGACTTCTCCGTCTATATTTTCCAGTAGGAAGGAATTTTTTTCCTTCCGGAGCCGAGACCCTTAATGGTCCATACCAGAGGTGGTCAAATTTACCATGCTTTGTTGCTTCTTCCTTTCTTGCATCCCATCTTAGCACTAAATCACCTGGGAGGAATTCCCTGTCCTTTGATTTGCGGTCGAACAATGCCTTCATGTCATCTTGGTACTTCTGCATCTTTTCATCAACTTTGACTCTATGCTGTTGAACCTCAATCAGCTGATTAATTCTCCCGGTTACATGATTGGGTTCTTCATTTTGATCCTGCCATAATTTCATCACTGGTAGTGCTAGGTTTATAGGTAGAACAACATTTGTCCCATAGACCATTTGAAAAGGCGGAATACCGATAGACCTTTTAGTGCTTATGCGGTTTGCCCACAATATGTATTTTAAGTGTACATGCCAAGACCTTTTATTTTCATCCAATACTTTCTTGATTATATTTACCAGGCTCTTGTTAGATGACTCGGCCAATCCGTTCCCCTGGGGGTAATATGCTGTGGAATGGCCAAGAACGATGTTATACTTTTGACAGAAGCTGATCATAGCCATAAATTTAAAGGCCTGGGCATTGTCAGTAACTATCTTTTGGGGACAACCGAATCTTGACAAAATATTGTCTTCCAAGAAATCGATTACCACCGAGTCTGTTGCCCTTTTGGTTGGAATGGCTTCCACCCACTTAGTAAAATAATCTGTAGTTGTTAAGATCCACTTATGTTGAGCACTGGAATGGGGATTAATCTCTCCTATGAAGTCTAGACCCCATTGCTGAAATGGGGCTTCAACTTTGACTGGAACTAGAGGCAGTGCCGAGAGCTTCTGTTTACCTGCGAATAGTTGACAAGGGTTGTAGGCACACACTTTGGAATTGACGTCCGAAAAGAGTTTCGGCCAGTAGTACCCAGCCCTCAAGATCTTGTAAGTTGTATCTCTCCATGCGTGATGCCCCCCACAAACTCCCTCATGAAATTCATCTATAACCCGCTGAGTTTCTGATTCGACTAAACAAACTTACAGGAAACCAAGTGGATCTTTCCAATATAACTGACTTTCGGCGATACAATATTTAACTGCATGGAGTTTTAAAGTTCTGGCTTTAGATGGTGATAGTTCATTTGGGCATTTTAGGGTTAGCAGGTATGACACTATGTCTCTGTACCAGCCCGATGATAAGAACTTCTCTTCGATCTGGTTTGGACTGGTTTCTTCATTCAACTCGTTTAGGTCTATGTCTTCGTCGCTTTCCTGCAGGCAATTGATATCAAGGGCTCTGAAATTTGACTCAGCTAAGAGTTTGGCCAGGCCTTGCCCTTTTATCAATTTGGTCGATTTAACTTCTAGATCGAATTCTTGGATTTTAGCGAGCCATCACCCTCTTTTCCAATCACTGTCTGGTTGTACTAATATATCTTTCACATAACTGGTAGGCACGTACGCGATTATCTTTGAATGTAGCACATAAGTTATGAATGCCTTTAGTGCTTTTACCATTGCGTACGCCTGTTTTTCTATTATGTCATACTTCAGTTCTGCATCTCTAAGGCTCTTGCTAAAAAACATGATTGGTTGTTCGAATCCTTCTTCATTCTTTTGTAGGAGCACCGCAGTGATAGTATGTTCAGAGGCAAATGAGAAGATAAGAAAATCTTTTAGATAGTCTGGGCTTGCTAACACAGGTGCCTCGCTTATGACTTTTTTAATATGCACGAACGATGCTCTGCCCTCGATTGTCCAATTTACTCTGTTATCCTTCTTCAACATCCCTGTGATCAATTTGACAATCTCAGTGAAATTGGGGATAAACCTTCGTAAAAAAATTATTATTCCTAAGAAAGATTGAATCTCCTTTACATTTCTGGGAATATTTATAGTATCTATTGCTTCAATCCTCTTAGGATCAATCCTGATTCCAGCCCTTGATACAATATGGCCCAAAAGCTTACCTTCCCACATAGTGAAATGTGATTTCTTTGGGTTCAAAGATAGACCAAACCTGCAGCATTTTTCGAAAGTCTGTTTAAGATGGATCGAGTGTTCTTCATCGGTTTTAGAGAAAACTGTCAAATCGTCGAGGTAAATGACTACGAACTTGTCCCTTTCTCCTATGAAAGTGATGTCCATAGCACGCTGGAATGTGGCCCCTGCATTCATCAAACCAAAAGGCACTTTGTCATACATAAACGTACCCCATGGTGTGGTGAAAGCAGTTTTTTCCCTGTCTTGTTCATTCATGGCGATTTGATTATAACCAGAGAACCCATCTATCATAGACATTCGGTTTGCTCCAACAACTTTTTCTAACACATGGTCCATTTTGGGCAACGGATAATTGTCCTTGAGAGACCACTTATTTAAGTTTTGGAAATCCACACACAGTCTGATTTCCCCACTCTTTTTCCTGACCGCGACTAGGTTTGCTACCCAGTCTGAGTATCTCAGAGGTACGATTATTTTCGCATCTAAAAGTTTCTTAACTTCTTTTTCGATCACAGGTAACAAAATGGGGTTAATCTGTCTAAGCTTTTTCCTAAACGGTTTGACCCCAGGCTTCAAAGGTATCTTGTGATCAATTATGGAAGTGTCATACGTTCTTAGCTCATCGTAAGACCAGGCAAAAACATCTTTATACTGTCTGAGTAGGTCTTTATACTTAACTTTCATTTCGGGAGGGAGGAACTTGGATATTTTTACCACCCTGGATTCTTTTTCAGTTCCTATATCACAGTCCTCCACTTCTTCTGGTTGGGGCTGCAAAGTGGATTTTACAGGTACGTCATTCTGATAAAAAAGTCTTTCTAAAGGAATTAATCCTTTCGGAATCTGGTTGTTTTTAAGGACCAGCATACGATGATCCACAATTTTTTCTTGTAAGGTTTCAGGATCTTCCCCTTCTTGCATGATCTACATCAGGTCATTTTGATTTTCTTGGTCTGCATGAGTTTTAGAGAACTCACCCACTACTGCAAGAAATTTCTTAATTTGTTCATCATCTTCAAAGACCTGCCAGTGTCGGATATTGTTTGGTATAGAGGGTTTGTATCTGATTTCAATGTGATACTTCAATTTGAAAGTCGTGGGAGGAGAGAAGGTTGAAGCTACTTTTGCCAATGCATCAACATGTAAATTCTCTATGCGAGGGATAAAGTGGACATTTACGGATGAGAAAAAGTTTTCCATGAGATCCCAAGCACATTTTTTGTATGTTCTTAGTCTGGGATGCTTGGCTAGGTACTATCAGTTTATTTGTTTGACTATTAACTCTGCATCGCCATATACCTCCAAGTTTCTTATATTTAGCTTCTTGGCAGCCTCTAATCCTAGGACCAATGCTTCATATTTGCACACGTTGTTAGTGTAATCTATATCCCACTGCAGTCGGTAGGAAAAAGGAACAACGAACTTACCTCCGGGAGCCACTAAAAGCACTCCTGCACCCGCCCCTTCAGAAGATGAAGCACTGTCAAAATACATTTTCCAAACACCAATGTTATACAGATCTTTTGTCATGTAATCTGATTCTTCTCGCTCTATATCGTTTTCTTCCAGACAACCATCTAAACCATCATCAAAAGACAAGATACAATTTCCCAGATCTTGGTCCACAATGTAAATAGGGAAATTGTTTGGGTTTTGAGGGTCACTGACTGTATATGCTAATCTCGTTTCTCTGTACAACCGAGTGAATTGACCACCAATCACAGAAATTGTGGAAAACATCATGTCCAATTGAAGAGAACCCCCCAACTTGGCTCCCCATGACCTAGATAACAGCAAGCCATACTTAGGGGGAATATCTGCGATAACCACATCCATCAGGATACTCTTAACCGGGACCTGTGCCAGGGTAACTACCAGATCTTTAATCATCCACATACACTTAACCCTTCTTGAGTCAAAAGAGTACAGATCTCCATAAGGTCTGGTGATCTGGAGACCCAACTTGTCCATAATAATCTTGGGCATAACGTTATGGGAGGCTCCGGAGTCTAACATGCAATTATGTAGCAATTGATCATATACATTCAGAGTGATATAAAAGGGAGAAATGGTCTCTTTGGCCCCTTCAAAATGGGGACCAAAGGTGATGTTAGGCTTGTCATCTTCCAGGTTTAAAACATCAGACTGTCTTTCTAGCTCAGAGACGCCCATCGCTTTGGTAATCTGCTTCCGATAAACGGGGTTTTTTGCTAATTCTACCAAAGGGATTGGTATCTTAATTTTATTTATCTCATTTTCAAAACTAAAAGCTCTTCTCACCTTGTATGTTTCTTTGGTTGAGACTTCTGAATCCTTCCTTTCCGACTTATTTGTCTAGACCACTTTATCACTCATGGTCCTGGTTGAAGACGTAACTTTATTTACTGGTTCAGTTCCTTGTGCTTGGGTTTCAACTTTTTCCACTTCGGACTCTTGTGTGCTTACCGTTTTCATTTTGTTGTTAGGTAATATGGTCTCTTCCAAAGGAGGCTCATAAACTTGACCTCTTTGGAGGATTTTCTTGGGTTGAGTAGTTGAGGTGGGATTACTCTTAGATCTTAAGTTGTAATTTGGTTGAAACTCAGCCATTATCATCTCAGTTTCTGGTTGAGATTCACAGAGATCAGTGTGATCACCTTCTTCACCCTTATTCGATCGTTGTGGCATGTTTAGATATTTTTCATAGTCTTCTCGAGTCAGATATGGTTGAGTGCAGTCATCACCGAAGTTCGTGACATCATTATCTGAATCTCCGAAATCTTGAAAATCGTTCGCTCCTATGAAATTTTCGTTCTTTAAGGGAGCTTGTATTTTTTGATCTTCATTTTTTATTTGTCTTTGTTGGTTCGGGGGGTTGGGGTTCCTCTTGAAATCCTTTTTGGGGAAAGATTCAGCTTTGGCCTGTCTGAGCCTTGTCCCGAAACCTCAACATTTGCCTTTGATGCTTTTCGCGGTGCCATGGCTGGAGATTGTGTTTTGGCTCTTCTGCAATAGAGATGCGTATACATACAGAAGTCAGTTGCTCAGAGATAATGTGCTATGTGTAATATGAAATGAATTTGTTATAATGAACCACATCTCTTATATATATTTGAAAATTCGGTACCTTTTAGAACAAGTCTGTCAAATCATATTTAGAAATAAATTTTGCCATTAAAATCCGATCTTTTATTCATCGATTTACCCTATTTCCTCATTAATGCCATAAATTTTGGCGGTTTAAAATGTCGGTGGCGTATGAAAGACTAAGGCCACCTCGTAAATCATGCAGACATCAAAACGCGGACTACGTATTGATTTAGCTTAATTAATTTGGTTTACCAACATTAATCAATATTTCGGTACTCGTTATATCGGGGATTTTACTTTAACATTTTGAGTCTCTAACATCCGAGACTGCGAAGATCGATTTTGGTTAATAAAAGGTAATCGTGATTTGGGGCTTGATTAATTTTATAATTATTACATTCGCCATATCGCGACTCGAAGCTTCAAAGATAAGTTTCTGGGAGATTTACATGCCGAGTTGCGAAACCGCGAGATCGCGATAACATGACTTAATTAAAAGGGAAGATAATCTTGGATTAAGTGATTAATTAATCACGTTATAACTGCATCGTGATTTCGCGAGTCGGGGTTTAGACGGTGTAACTTTCGAAAAGGACAAAGCCGAGTGGCGAAACGCCGAGAGAAACTTTTACCACGGTTAGCTTTTGCCTTTAATCCTTGACATGGGTTATTCAAAAAAGGACCTCGTGTTCTCGGCTATCGAGGCTATGACAATAAAATTTTGGGTTTGGCGAACGCCGAGGCGCGAAACCTCGACGACGCTTAATCATGGGTTAGGAAAAAATTTACCCTCGTTACTGTCTTGAGTGAAAAATTAAAATGATTTCGTTGTTTCGTGGCTCGGGACGTGTGAACTACATGACTTATAGTATCCGACCTACGAGATCCCGAGTAGAACAAAAGAGGAAGCATTTTTACGAAAGGTAGGACTCGTTTCGAGAGTATAATAATCATCGCTGCTCGCGTGATAAAGTTTCAGAGATCTCGATATCTCAGAGGAAAAAATGAAAACCATGTTTAGATTTCAAGCATTAAGAATGAAAATTGTGACGGGTTAGAAAAACAAGGGCGGTTCCAACAGGGTCATTACACCCTTATATCCATATGAAGGTCAGCGATACATAGAGTCCATCAGAGAAGAAGACCTTACATACGAACTAGAAAATAGATACAAATAACAGCCAGACAATAGGATTACATTAATCCTACGGCCGACGGAAACCTAAGATGGCGAAGTGACATCGCATGTTCATCAGACTTAGAAGAAGCACTAGAGAACTGGAAGAATAAAATGTATGAGGTATCTACAAGAAGATGTGCAAGATTAACCAGAGAAGTTCCCTGGATCGACACAACAGTAAGTAACTTACCCACCTTTGATGGTCTAAATCCTTTAGAAACCTTATTGTCGGACTTTGAAGAAAGTGTACCAATGCAAAAAAGATTTTTGGCGATGGATGATGCCTTGAGAGCAACCCCAGCAAGATGGTGGGGGACACACAAAATAAATATTATAGACTGGGTACAATGTCGTACCTTGATGACAACGTGATTCTCAGCACAAGTAGAAGGCTGCAAAGTTCGATACACAGGTCAAAGTTGCCCAAAGGACCATGTGTGAAGCTGTGAGGAAGCCTAGGGAAATGTTCCTCAAGAACAGTGGGTACACAGATTTATCAACACACTAGACACGACATCTATCAACTAGTACCTTCAAGAAGAGTTGCACCTCATCACTACATATTGGAAAGGTATGACCCAGAATTTTGTAACCAACTTCTTATTTGAAAGTCAATATCCTTCAGTAGATCAAGCACTATAGATTGACAGATAGAAAGTATTTGAGGAGGCCTCTATCCTCCCTTTGGAGAAAGACAAGGACGAATGGACTACGCCTCTACATAAACTGCAAGGTTGTTACAACATCCATGCTGATGAAGACAATGATCCAAGAAAGGTGAACATTACAGAAATAGAAGGCCAAAGAGATGTAGAAGGAACAAAATTTGAGTTACCATTCATTGGACAACCAATCAAGATTAAGAAGGTCAATATCATAACAGAATAGACACTGAAGCTTGCAAATGTTGGAGATTATTGGGATGTTTCCACTATTGACAAGATTACAGAATTACTACATGAATATCAGGACTTGTTTCCAACCAATTTCACTGATATGAAGGGAATTAAAGGGCCTATGGGAGAGATGAGGATCCCTTTGAAGCTAGATGTAAGACCATTCAAACAGAGACCCTACAGAATGAACCCTAAATATAAGGAGAAAGTGAAGATTGAGCTCAACAGAATGCTGGAAGCAGAGATTATAGAACATGTGGAAGAGTCAGAGTGGATTAGCCCTATGGTGGTGCAAGACAAGAAGACATGAGAGATTAGGATCTGCGTAGATATCAGAAAGCTGAATGATGCATGTTTGCAGGATCCCTTCCCTACGCCATTCGCAGACAAAGTGTTAGATAATGTGGGAGGCCAGGAAGTATATTCTTTTACAGATGGATTTTCAGGATACCATTAGATCCGGATTTCCAAGGAAGATTTCCACAAGACCACATTTGCAACAGAATGGGGGTCCTATCAGTAGACAGTGATGCCATTTGGATTAAAGAATGCCCCGTCCATATTTTCCAGGGTGGTGGTCGAAGCATTCAAGAAGTTTTTGCATAAATTTATAGAAGCATATTTTGATGATTGGACTGTCTTTAGTTTATTGAAGAATCATATTGAATGTCTAAGGCTAATGTTGGACAAATGAAGGCAGTGTCAAATTGCCTTGAACCTGAAGAAGTGCATATTCTTCTCACCATTTGGAGTGTTGTTAGTCCATATTGTGTGCAAGTGGGGATTATTGGTTGATCCATCTAAAATTGCCATTATAGTTGATCTGCCACCTCCTACTTCAGTCAAACAATTGTGCACTACTCTTGGACACACAGGATATTACAGGAAATTTATTAAAGGATATGCCTAGATTACAACACCCATGGAGAATCTTTTGAAGAAAGATTATCAGTTCATTTGGACAGAAGAATGCCAGCAGAGCTTCGACACACTGAAACAAAAGATGGTCACTGCACCCATTCCGGTTTTCCCAAATTGGACCAAGGAGTTTCATGTACATGTCGATGCATCTTCTATTGCATTGGGAGTTGTGCTAGCACAATCGGGAACATGAGACATTGACCACCCATTAGCTTTTGCCAACAGAAATCTATCAACAACTAAGATCAACTACACCACTACCGAGAGAGAAGGGTTAGCCATGGTGTATGCACTGCAGAAATTCCGCCACTATTTGTTGGGAGGACACTTTAAAATGTTTACTGATCACTCCGCGTTGAAATACCTAGTCAACAAGCCAGTGTTGGGGGGAAGAATATGAAGATGGCTTCTGCTACTTCAAGAATATGACTTTGATATCATAGTAAAGCCAGGAAGAATGAACAAAGGTCTTCACCACTTGTCAAGGTTGGAACATGGAGAAGAGCCCACTAGTTTGGAGGATGCACAGCTTCTAGCCATTAGAAATATTGATGACCACTTCACAAAAATAGTCCAGTTCTTGTCAACAGGAATGGCACCTAGTGAATATACAATTCCCCAAAAGAAACAGCTAGTAGTGTGCGCTATAGACTTTTCACTTATAGCTAGACAACTATACAAAATGGGACCTGATGAGATCTTGAGAAGGTGCATTATGGAAGTAGAGCGACCGATGATCCTCGCAAAAGCTCATGAAGGCATCGCAGGAGGACACTATGTAGGGAAAGCAACTGTGTTGAAGGTTCTTAGAGTTGGCCTTTGGTGGCCTACCTTACACAAAGATGCTAAAGACTATTACAAAGCCTGCGATGTGTGCCAAAGAGTTGGGAAACCTTCCCGAAGGGATGAAATGTCATTAGCACCACAATTGATCTTACAAGCATTTGAGAAATAGGCCATTGATTTCGTGGGACCTATAAACCCACCAGGAAAGTGCATAGGAGCAAGGTACATCATTACTGCGACAGAATACTTGACCAAATGGGCTGAAGCAAGAGCAGTTAGGGACTGTAGTGCAACTATAGTTGCACGCTTCATATTTGATGACATCATAACTAGGTTTGGATGCCCAAAGATCCTTATGAGTGATCAAGGCACACATTTCATAAATAAGACTGTTGAAGCCCTGACTGAAGAATTTGCAGTGCATCACTAGAAGAGCACACCTTACCATCCACAAGCAAATGGGACCATTGAAGCATTCAACAAGATCTTGGAGATAAAGCTGACGAAGATTTGTAGTGTGAACATGGATGACTGGGATTTATGAGTACCAGCGGTACTTTGGGCCTATAGAACCACTTGCAAGAAGCTAGCAATGCAGACCCCTTTTAAGTTAGTATATGGTCTCAAAGCCATTGTGCCAATGGAATATTTGGTACCAAACCTTAGAATTGTTGCCTTTACAGATATGGATGACATTGGAACTGTTCAAGAGAGGCTTGCACAGTTGGTTGAATTGGAGGAAGACAGATTTGTTGCAGGATTTCATCAACAGGTACAGAAGGAAAGAGAGAAGGCCTATCATGATAGGAACATCAAGGTGAAGGAATTTATACAAGGTGATCTAGTACTAATATACAATAGTAATTTCATCAAGCATCCTGGGAAGTTCATAACGCATTGGCTCGAGCCATACGAGATTTCTTATGTTACAGAAGGAGGAGTTGTGCAGTTGAAGACTTTAAAGGGAGAATGGAAAGAAGGACTAGTGAATGGGAGTTGTCTGAAGTTGTACTATGACAACCAGTTGCCTCGCAGCTCTAAGTAAAATCATAAGGAAAAGGGTCTAGGTACCAGGTGCAATTGAAACTGGGTACCAGACACAGAAAATATAGTCTGCACAAGGAAGGAGAGGAGGCATAGAACAGAAGGAAGACACTGCATTGCACAGTCTTAAGTCGAACTAAAACAAGAAGATCAGATCTGAAGTGCCTCAAGATGAGTCACAGGTGAGTGTTGGGGGCCTGTTGGCCCTTGGTTATGGAAGTAAATGAAGAAAAAGGAAGAAAAGGAAAAATGTGAACTTCGCAGAAGACATAGTGACTGTTATTGGGTCGAAGTGAGCAAAAGAGTAGAAAAGACGGAGCGAAGTCCAAGGAAGCAAGTCGTTGAATGAGGAGATCAAGGATGACAGACCAGAAAGAAAGAAGGATCATGGACAACTCAACAAGTAGAAGAAGCCACCATCAGATGCTCTGGAGCACCGCGCGAGAAGGAAGGAAAGACAGGCTGGCGAAGCCCTGAAAATGCGGGTCAAGTTGACCTTAGGTTTTAGACACCTAGGGTTTTGGTATCTAGGGTTTTGACACCTAGGTTTCGGCCTAAGGATGTCAGTGAGCTATTGTAATGTATAAATAAAGGTCAAGAGGATCTCGGTTGGGTTGTTGTCATTGTTGCTAGTATTGATCTAGTTGTATTTTTTATGTGAGTGATTATTATTGTACGAGAGAGAGAAGTGCTGAGTGAAGAGCCTTCTAGTATTCTAAGATCTTCAGCTAGGTGCGAAGATCAACCCTACAGCTAGGTGTGCAGGGAGGGGAGAGATAGAGAGAAGAGAGAAGATCTGTTGGTTAAGAGCATAGATCAGAACTATATAATTTCATCTTAATATATCATAAAGCACAGTTCTGTGGACGTAGCCCTAGAGAGAAGGTGAACCACGTATATTTTTCTTGTGTGTGTGATTGATGTTGTGTTGTTTTTCTTTGATATACTGTTATTACATTGTTGTGGTAGATCTGATAGTTGTATGGAATAGATCTATTGATAAGTGATATACGCATGTTGTATTGTTCTAGTACCGGATCCACTTGATATTTCCCTTGGTTGTTGACATTTTTGTCCTGCAACCCCCCCATAGTTGCTTTGGGTGAGACTGCATCTGCTTCGCAGGTGTAGCCGAAAGGGACAGTAGTTAGGGCTTGTTGGTGCGCTTTTGGAGCTGAACCCTGGGTCTGCCCCTGTTCCAACAGTTCACAAAAATTCCAGGACTTCGGGCTTCAAGAGTTTTCCTTGTCTAAATGTGCAACACCTATGAATGCGTGAACTCCGAACTGGAAAATTGGACGGCTAGCGTCTGCCTTCAATCGACGGCCTAAGATTACTCCGAGCTCTGGGCTTCGAAGCTCTTCACGATACAACACTTCAAATCCTCTGAATACCAAACTGGCGAAGGGTTGGATCTACGATCCACGTGTCCCTCTCAACAGACGGTCGAGATCTACTCCGACCTTCGGGCCTTCGAGAGTTCTCGAGCCAAAACACTTTAGCCTATGTTCTCCCGGACTGTTGGATTTCCGAATCACTAGAAATCTTCCGACACGTGGCCCTAACCCCAACGATTAGGATCTGCTCCAGGCTTCAGAGCTTTGGGAGTTTTTCACACTCTTGCAACAACACTTCAAGTTCACTAGATAACCAGAATTTTGGATAACTGTTTATCTGCGGACACGTGTCCCCCGTCTACCAATGGTCTAGATTAACTTCGAACTCCAGGACTTCAGGAAATTTGTCTCCTCCACAACACACACCCTAAAACTGCCAAATTCGCGAAGTCCAAAGGACTTAAAGGGTTAACACTCATGCACCTTCTCCAGATCCGATGGTTGTGAAAAACTCTAGCTTCTCCCAAACAGATCTCGTCCGCTCAACCTACAAACAAAATGAATCCTTTCTCCAAGGACCTTCGCTCGCTATTCTTCTTGAGCTTTGTCACTCTAAGTGATTCGAACCTTGGCGCACACCTTACGCTACTTCTCCCAAGATTGAGACTTAAAAAAAATCTCATGCGCACTCCTTGAGACTCTCTCAACACTTCACTAAGTGTTAGCCCTGTGCACTCCTTGCACGGGTCTATCCTTCGAGCTTTTTATACTCAAACGAGTATATGTGCACTCCTTGCACTCACTCTACGAAATTCACTCTATCTCTCCTGACCTATCAAGTCTATAAACGGCTATGCCTTCACACTCCTTGCATGGCCACTGTACTCTCCTAGCACGAGGATTTCAGAAGAGAAACAATTGAAACTTATAGAACATCAAAGGTTCATTCATTCAACCATGAAATACACACACAGGCATATAAACACAGAGAATAGATAACATAACATTACCCAAACAACTTAGAAATAAGCAAACTCATACATGTGAAGTAAATCTCCTCTATTATATTCCTTCAGGAAAACATTTACAAGAGTTCCAACAACCCTCAGCTTCTCTCTTTTTCCACAGTAATAACAATGATCTCAATAGAAAATACAATAATCTTCAACAACCTCTTTTGGGCATAGATTACATACATTTATACATGGAGTGGCTTCTCGAGCCTTCCTTCCGACTACTCTAGGAGAAATGTTGTGGGGTCTTTGAAATAATGGTTTTATGTAGGTGCTGAAAATGATAACCAAATCCAAGAGTGTATTCTTGCATGGAGCAAGGCTTCTACTTCGATTGATTTTCTCATTTTAATTTCTACCCAACATGATGCTCAGTGGGAGCATCTTCTACTGCGACTCTTGAATATTCACTTTGATATCTCTTCATGAACATGGCTTGGTAAGATTTTATGTATTCATCCTCTCTGAACTTCGTATTGTCATTTTGGGGGCTATCTATTTCTTTCTCATCTCTTGAATATCCACCTAGATACACTTTCCTATCTTTGTGTATCTGCCCTTCTCTTCTGCAAATGTTGTCCCATAAATAAGCTTCAGAACGCCTCGTCCACCTATGCCTAGTTACTCCACAATATATTGAAATTCGTTATCTAAATGTGTCAATTGATTTTCTTATAGAGGGTTCTAAAGTGGTTGGCTTCTCTTAGATAAGATGTGTCTTTCCATCACACAAAGAGGTGTCAAGGATACCATTCTAAGTTGTGGCTGAAACAATGGCCAGTGGGATGGTGGGTTGAGAAATTGGACTCATAGAGAGATTCAAAGACTAAATATTGTAAGTACATCCATATCCTCTCTTTTTTACTTGAGATTTGCAGTGGTGGTAATAGTTGTGATCGTTGAACATGAAGCAGTGTTATCATAATTGGTATTGCCAGTATTAGTCATCTTACTCTCTGAAGAGGAAGAAGTGGGTTGAGTCCTCAAGCATGTCTTGATCATGGAAATCCCATTTATATTATTATTGGAAATGCAGGAGTTTAAGTGTGCATTCAGGGAATATGTATTTATTGGAGTTGTGATCATATGTATTTGTTGGAGTTGTGATCATATGAGTAATGTAGATTTGCGATCTTGTTGGCCAGCCCATTGATAACATGATTCTGTTTCTGGATAAGTTGAATCTGGTATTAGAAAAACTGTTGTTGTTATTGGAATAATTGAATCTACAGATTTGTGAGAAAAATATCTACACTTTGTAATTTTTTGTGAGGTGCCAAACAAAAAAATTATGGTTGCGGTTAGAGAGAGAATCCTTGTAATGGCTACAAAAGCCTGAAAAAGAAGGGAATGGATCCCCGTAATTGCCACAAAAGGCTGAAGAAGAGAACGGATCCCTTGTGGCAGCTGTGGAAGCGAACTCCGATACCAAATAGGTGCTATGGTTACATGGGCTTCGTTGTCGCTTCTCTATACTCAAGCAAATCTGATGATGAAAGTTTTTGTGCACAACTCAAGCACATATCTAACAGTTATCAGCGTGTTCTGTTTCTGGGGCAAGCAAATATTCTAGGGCATTGCATTTGCCATAGCGGCAATTATGCAATTTATGCAAGATTAAATTATATTCAAGCTTTTGGCGACATAAAATAGAAACGCTGTGGGAAAAGCAACTCATCTTACTGGTCTACTCATAACATCATTGTTCATCCTTTGGCAGAATATAGTGCCAAAATTATGATTGGACCACATTGCATGCTTGTTGAAGGGTCACAATCGGGTGACAAACGTAGCGTCAATCTGTTATCCAACGCCACTACAAAATTGGCTCAAATGTGAAGATTGTTAATTTGGCCATGATGAACCTTGTCACTATTGAGGATGGATGCTTCATTCAAGGATAAATAATATGCAGTAATATCCACCTTTAAGAGCAGGCCACATTAAAGGATTGTGGAGTAGGAGTAGAGTATGTAATTGCTTCTGGGACAAAGCATTGGATGGAAGCCTTGGCGAAAAAGGAGAATAGAAAGACAATTAAAAGCCTGCCATATTCTCTCATTCTTCCACCTACTAGAGAACTTTATCAATAAATCGTAGATGTTTTGGCTAATATTGGATATTCTTATGGAGGAAATATGTTTGTCTATATGGTGGCACCTTTAAGGGACAATAGATTTCTGCTATGAAGTCTGGAGTGGACATTGTTGTTGGTACTCCAGGGCGTTTAAAGGATTTAATGGATAGTGGCTTTTGTAACCTTAGTGAGGATTCCTTTGCATCATTTGATGAAGCACATCAAATGATAGTCTTGGGATTTGAACCAAAATTTTGTACAATAATGAGCCAGACTTCATGTTTTTAGCAAGCGGTTATGTTTAGTGCCACTTGGCTAGTAGAAGTTCATCAGTTGGCCAAAGATTTAATGGACCCAAATCCTATAAGTGTGGTTGTCGGGTCACAGGATTTGGTCACAATTCATGATGTCATGCAAACCGTGAAGGTTTTGGATGATCAAGCAAGAGACCCGCGATTGGTATCTTGGTTTGAGAAATACCATGAGTCTCGCAGTAAATGTGTACTTCTCTAAAGAAGCAGTGGGAATTGATTCAGTGCTTAAAAAAAAAAGGTATAGAAAATGTCCCCTATTGATTTCCCCAGAGGTTGCTGCAAGAATTCTTGATATTCCAGATGTGGAAGTTGTGATTACAGACAAGGCTCATCCTGGAGAGCTTGTAAATGTTCTTAGAGAAGCTGGACTTGGTGTGTTTGTAAATTTGTGGCTTACTATTGTTTTACCTCAATTTGAAAGCTTTTCCACTTCATAGAGAGATATTGTTGAAGGTGTTAATATTGTGGTTTATGTCAAAGCTTTGGAGACACAAAATACGATGCGGGATCAAATCTGGCAGGTCAAGCGGATTTGGTTTTGTTTCCTTCAGAACTCCGTAGGATGATAGGAAAAGCTCTTGGGAGTAGGTCGATTTAGTGTAATTGGAATAACAAATCAAGATCTGGAAATTAGAGTGATGACAACCAGAACTCAACAATGCATTTTGCTTTAAATGCATCAAATAATACTTCAGCCAATGGCAGTGCCAATTCTTCATAGATGCGTTCCTCATCACAGGAATTGTTGAATTGCATGTTGGGTTAGTGAACGAATTGCAGATGGAAACTACCTTAGAGTGTTCTGAACATTGTCACATATTGAGTCCCATATGAAGGCTTTAAAGGTGCATAGAACTGACATTACTTTGCACATACATGATGATCGATCTCTCTTTAGCTCTCCAGGGTCTGACACAAACTCAAGCCTCACTCAAATACTCTCTGATTATTTGGGAATCGATTCAAAAGTTGATAATTGTTCACATTACTACCAGTTATGCAGATGTTCAAGAGACAATCTCTTCTCTTATCTTTTCCATTAGAATTTGAAACATTGAATTAAGAGTTGTAAACCACGATACTATAAAGAAGTGGAGAGATGTTGCAAATGAAGTTCGCAAGGGATTATATGAAAAAGAGAAGTTTCTAAGCTAATCTTGGAAGTTAAGGGTTTGAAAAAGGCACTTAAAGAGGCAGATGACTAGTGCCTTGTCCTATCCAATGAAGTTCAGAAGGCCTGGAAAGTTGCATTCACATTACAAATAGATATGAAGACAGAGAGTGTATTGCTAGAAAAGAGAATTGCATAGTAGATTGGACAAGTAGTTGAGGTGCTATCCATTGAGATTGGCTTAGACTGCATTTTAGAGGGCGCATTAAAAGATTGAGATATTCTTATTTGGGGAAAAAGAGATTATTGCGGAGTATGGTGAAAATTAAGTGAGTGCAGTTGACACAAATCTACAAAAATTCTTCGTTGACTTCATGGAAGACATCAAAGTACTTATCTTTGAAAAGGTTTTGTTGATTCCATAGAAAATTTTGGTGTCATTACAGTCTCATGGAAATTGGTATCATTGCAGTGTTAATAGTGAAACCTTGCAAAAAGAATGACAAGTGGCATTTTGGCAAAGCTATAAAGATTGGCTTGAAAACGTTCATGGAGAAAGTGTAATAACATCATAGGCTACCTATTTCTTTAACAAAAATATGACAATTGGCAAACTGTTATGATGGCAGGCAGTGAAAAGTGGAGGAAATGTACTAACTAAATTCTCCTATTTCATTGAAAAAGTGGGGCAACAAGTGCCTAATGTGTTGAGCCACTTAGAACCACCTCAAATCTCATTCTAATTTTGGAATTGGGTTACATAAAAGTAGGCAGAAATTAAGCATGCCAAGAGGAGATAAAATGACAGTGCTAGACACTTTGAAAGGGTTGGAAAATTTTGCCATAGAGGGTTGGGCTGGAAGATTCGCAACTCCATTGCAGAAATTGTTTCTCTCTGTTGTATATTTCTTTGTTTTTCTATGTTGTATATTTCTTTTTTTCTCATGGACCTTTTTCTTCTTGTTCATTTGTGCAGCTTGTTGGGGTAGAATTTTTTGTATTCACGATCCTAATAGAATAATTTTGGGTTACAGATTGTTTAGTTTGATTGCTGATATTGTCTGAGTTTCTTTAACAATTTTAACAATTATATAGAACTTAAGATATCTATTATCACTCTGTATTTTGGGAGGAAAGATTGTACAAAGTTTTCAGTATGATTAAATAATTCTGAACATATTCAAATGAGGTTCATGATATTATTATTGTCCTTCATTTATGTGATGAATATCTTTGAAGCTGACCTAGAGGTCCCACGTTTGAACCTGAATTCCTGGATTTATTTTCCAATGTCCAAATTTGTTTATCATATCAACTAATGGTAAAGACCTCCACATCTCATTAGTATTACTGATATTTTTGTTAACACTTTAAGTGCCAAACACTGTCTTTCTCATGGTGCTTGAAGGTATTTGTTATTCTTTAAACATCCTCTACATCTTTCATTCAAACTCATCTTTTATGTTTTTCTGCAATGCGGGATAAATGTGCCCAACAGAAAGTCCATCGTCTAGGAATCTGAAAGTAGTTGCCTGAACTCAGTCTGTTTTCCTTTCCTCTAAATCTCTTTCACAAACATTGAAAATATTGCAGTTTAAAGATTACATGATAGGGTTGATGCTGAAGTGACAGTAGGCAGCCAACTCTGAAGATATTTTAGGGCTATCCCATCTAATCCAAGAGCCAACTTGTGGCTTAAAGTGGGGAGGTTCATGAGCCTCCAGTTGATTCCTTGGCATAGTTCCCTAGCCAAGAACATCTCGGGAAACAACATACAATAATAAGCAAACTGTGTTTGACAAGCACAAGCAGTAACATAGAAACAATTCATACTATAGGAGTGTATATTTCTTACAATAAATCTATAAAATAAAAACAATTATTGTAACATCCATGTTTTCAAACCTCAAACTAGCGATGTATATTGTTAATGTGATGTATGGCCGAGGGCCAAGCGATGTAATATGTAAATGATGTAAATTGAATATAATAAATAAAATATATTTCTAGCTGCAGATGAACACAAACGGAGATTTGGGGGCTTAGTTTCCACAAGAGAGGGAAGAGGTCCAAGGGGGAGAGTTTACCCATGTCTATGAAACCCAAACCCATTTCTCTCTAAATAATTCTTACTATGAACCTTCATTTTGGGGATTGAGTGTTCTAGAGCCCAATCATTGAATTCATGTAAGAGGGTGTGTGTGAGAAGTCACATCCCATAATTATTGAGAGCATGGGGGTTGAGTACAATCAACTAGGGAAAGAGTGTAATTCAAGCAAGCAAGAGAAAGAGAGGAAATTCATATGGGTAGAGAGGCAAAAACCTATCTTGCAAATTACTTCGCTCGTCATAATCATCGGTGCAGAAGTATTTGAAATGTGGAGGTGTGGAAGTGCAGCAATGCAGGAGGATAAGGTGTGTCAGTTCTGTTGACGGCCTCTCCAACTAGGGGGTCAACTCCATGTGCCATGAAGAGATGCATCATCAGATGCTCATTTGTCGAAGATTTTGGTTCTACAGGGCATTTTTGGCCCCAACACTTCTTTTTGTAACTGGAATTTCCACACCCCTACGTGGGTCAATAACGTAATAGGTCTGCATGGATCATGTCTAGGTCAGTTACCTTGGGATCAATTCACTGGGAGAGTTCCTTTCACCGAAGGTTTTTTATCCTCAGGTTATCAATTGGGTTTTTTAGCCTTATTGATTTCCCTTGAGTTTTTCCCTCACACTTGCAATAATTCCTCCAAAGTGGTGAACGACATTCCAGTGGGCTTATCTTCTAGTAACTATTGTTAGGAATCATTGTAAATGACCATGCAAGACATCTTAGAAAGTCTCACGGAATTCCATCGAGTCTAGAGTAGTTTTTTTTAATTAATTAATTTTTAATTAAATTTCCGTAAGTTTGGAGGTTTAATTATTTAATTAATTATTTATTTTTGAACAAAAATTGTAAAAACTAGGTCCTTGGACTTTTGATAGGGGTATTTGTGCTCAAAAGAAATGGAATGAGACCCCCTACATCCATGGACCAAGTTTTAGCTCAGTCAAACAACTTTTGCTAGGTGTTTGTCCACCACGGTCAAAAACAACAATTTTAATTACTAAGTCATGACATTGGAAAAATGTTTTTTTGTAATTTTGAGTTAAATAGATGATGTAAAGATGGATAAAGGTGAGAGAGATTTTTCATAACCTTTCCTAACCTTTTTCAACCCTCACATCACCCCCTTACCTAGCCATTAAGCAAAAACGTCACTTTGCCTAGAGTGGTGTGCCTCCCTTCTAGAAAGTCTCCAAAAAGTAAAAAAATAATGAAAAAATCAAGGGGAGACTTATTATATCCCTTGGCACGCCTTTCCTAGCCTCCCATTACCCTTTTTGCTTGATCCCAACACTCCCTAACCCTTCCACCTCATGGATCCATGTGATCAAACCCTAGATGGTGCAACCCCCTTCTTGGGATCTCACCTTATACTTGGTGGTTGACACTTGGCATTGATCCAATAGAGGTAGGTTTGCCTCTCCAAGTATAAATAGATCTCTCTCCTCATTTCTTCCTTACCATATCTTGAGCTATTGTTATGCTACTTGATTTTCCTCTCTCTCTCTCTCTCTCTCTCTCTCTCTTGTTCCATCTTTCTTCCATTCTTTGGCTCTTAGGGTTTTGGAGCAAGTATTTCTCCAAGATCCCTTTATTGAGTAATATAAAGGAGAAACTTTAGAGGATCATTGGAAGAGCAACAAATACTTTCATTCTTGCTACATGTGAGGTAAACTTGTATTGGTTTGATTTGATTTATGCATAGCCTAGATCTTGGGTAAAATATTTTATTTGAGTAGATCTAACAAAGAGTATTCTTGTAGATCTATATATGTAAATTTCTAGATAGGGTGCAATTGTTTCATCTTATTAGCATATTCATCCATATTATCTTGGTATGCATAGATATTGCTAAGTTTTTGCAGGTTTGGCTTCAAAGGGTTTCATTGGGAATGCCTCAAGGAAGAGTCCTCCTTTGAAATACACATAAGATCCTTTTTTCTCTCTCTTTTCTCATTCTTTATTGTTGTCCTTTATATACATATTTCAGCTAGCTTAACATCTTAAAGAGGTCATCTAAATATACTTTCTTCATAAAAATTTCTATGTGAAAAATTTCTACCAAAACTAGAAATTTTTCTTCATCTTTGCTTGTTGTGTGTAGCATTTCCAGCAAGTATACATTGTTGGTTTTTGCAAGTTCAGATCTGGTTGAGAGGGTTATGCTAACCCAAAAACGCCCACACAACACTCCAAGACCCTTCTCTTCAAGTGGGTAACATTCTCAACCCTTCTATTCACTTCTTCTAGCTTCTTGGGCATACTTTCTTCACTTCTTGCTGATTTTTAGTTGCTCATAGTGTGGGAGAAGGATTGGTACGACCTACCTCTCACATGTGAGCTTGGGTAAGATCTATCTTTGAGTTCTTTCATTTCTAAATCATTCTCTCAAGCTAGGACGTGGGGTTAGTGAGCTTATTCTCTTGTTTGCTTGCCTTTTTTGCTTCTTCTCTTGCTTTCCCCTCTTTCTTTCTTTATCTCTTTCTTTCTAAGTTATCTTCTAAGTTAATAATTACCTACACTTTGGGAGAGGAATACCCCAAATTGTAAGGTTAGAGTTTTAATGTGCTTTTGATCTATTTATGCTTTAATGGTTAAAATCATCTAGATCTAGATCTCTCACACATTAATCTTTAAGCTTAAGCGCTTGGGGCATAATCAACTTATTTAGATTTACTTGCATTCTTAAGCTATATCAAGATTTATCTTTTTTTACATGCTTAAATCAAACACACTAAATGCTTAATGTTTCAATAGGTTAGTAAATGGTTTTCCCTTTTCGTGCTTTAATATCTTAAGGCCATTTGTCAACACTCTTGAAGTTAATGCTTATTGGCAAGTTGATGGTATAGGCACATGCTTAAATCTTCCTATTTCTTTTCACACTTAATACTTTGATCTTGATGTTCTCAACAAACATAAGATAAGTGTGATAATCTCTTAATGCTTTTGGCAAGTTGTTCTTTCCCTTGTGATTTAGTTTCTTTTCATAGCAAGCTACACATGTTAATGATCTAGTGCATGGTAGTGAAATCAATCTTTATTTCAGCCATTTTTTGCTTCACATGTGTTAATGCTCTTTATTTCTAAGCTTAAGCAACACAAATAATAAGCTGAAGTGAGTTTCGGCCTTGGCAATAAATCAATATTTTAAGGCATCATAAAATCATTAAAACACCCCTAAATACACCTAAAAGTCTACCTAATTGATATATTAACTTAATAGACTTAATAGGGTACCTTAGACCGCCATCTTCACCATCTAAAACGGGGATTGAGGAGGGCAACGGAAGGTGATAGGCCGAGGACGGTCTCACGCCACAAAGGAGTGTCATTTCTGTAAAAACTCAATTCTTTGGGCTGACTGTGATAGCTAGGGTAGGCCTCGTTGCCTTACTTCTTGAGCATCCAACAGCTATTTGGCGATCGAGGGAGGAGGCTTTGGTGACACACTTAATAAGGATAACTAAAACTTTACAATCTTAAGAAACCCTTAACTCATTAAGTAATCAAACCTTGGGCTTAATCATCTAATAATACTTTGTAGGTTAAACAACTAAGTGTTGAGTATCATAATCATTGTGGAATACTTGTGCCCTAACTTGTAAATCTTCTAAGTTTCCTTTGATTTTTGAATGTTGATGTTTCCATTGAGGAGCAGTCCAATAGAGTAAGTGCTATTGGGGCATGCTTAGACTTAATGTGTTGTTGATGTTAATGCCTTGATCTTCTTATCCTGCACATTGAAATAATGTGGTTAGCTTGTTACATTGTACCATTGTATCTCTAAGCATTCTTTATTGTAAGTATTGGTATAACTATTCTTTTGTAAGTAACTTGTAATTCTATTGTAACGAAACACCCTTTAACCTTAGTTGACCCCATTGCCCAACCTTAGGCACTAGTCTTAGTTGACCAAGGGAAAGGCTTGTTTAACATACTAACCTTGCATCTTGCATTGTTGCTTTTGCATCATAGGTTAGACTCCCCCTAAACCTTAAAAAATTAAAACTAACTCCTAGAACTTAACTTTAAATCTCATCTAGAAACTAGGGTCTACCCCCTTGGCTTCCCTAGGAGTGAGCCTAGATGGAAGAGGTTCCGGTCAAAGTGACAGTGTGGGCTGTGAACCTAGGCATTGTGCCCCCAAGGACACACTAAGTTGTTGGCGTTCGGAAGTCACTCCTGGATTGCTAGCAGGAGCAGAGCCCGAAGCCCATCAGTTTTAATGTCACGGTTTGTTTTAAAAGGGTGATCAGACGGAAGGAAACTCAGAACCGTATCGTATCAACTCAGAAACCAGATCAAGCATGCATGAACGAGTGAGGTCTTGCGTACACTCCAAACAATGAGTTGCAATAAAAGGGCGAGTAGGTGGAAGAGTCACGCGAGAAGAGCGCTATGATCTATTACAGACATCAGGTATGCAACAGATTAAAGAAGAAATGAGTTCAAACGTAAAATCCTTTTACATTCGAACACATAAAAAACCAGAGGGCACGACACCGCCACAACAAATCCTTTGCTGCAACGTAGCACTACTGTGAATCCTCAAGCAACAGATGAAACAGAGATGGAAAAGGGAGATAATTGTTTGTTATATACCAAGAAATCTCAAACACAGAGGCATAACAAGGAACCAGAGAATGGCTGAAAACAATATAGTCGGGAGCTTCGCTCTACCATCGATAGATACAAAAATGGCGAAAACGCCTACATATACTCAAACTAATCAACAGCGGCGGAACCAAGAAAATGCAGTGAAGGCTTTGCGTCTGCATGGCTTCTGACAATACGGAGCTCTGATCTCTGAATGATCGTGCAACCTATGACATACGCGATCAGAACCCTGACAGCTTATTCGGCGAAGTCGACGTGCTTTTACTTCGTTACAGGACGTCCCCATTATG
>ML805294.1:133959-149839 GCA_009831015.1 Picea engelmannii
CGATTCCGGACCCCCCCCCCCCAGCTTAAAGGACGAAAGGCAAGGGGGGTCCGGAATTCGCTGTGGGCCATTGATCCGGGCGCGCCGATCCAGATCGTCTGATCCTGCTCACTGCTTACCACGGGCGCATGTTGCCCGAGACTTTGGATAAGTGGGTTTTAACCCATTCATTTGATTTCTAACCCCCCTAGCAAGAAATATCGCTAACATAAGTGAGCCGGAATTAGCTCACGTTTGCAAGTGTGTATTAGGACGGCAACAAGTTATTTTCATTACCACCAAATTACCTAGCTTGTCACAAAAAAGTGTAGAACTATTGCAAATGTTGACTCACAAAAGCATAGTAGCTCGCGAGCATGTGTTTCCTTTACATAATGATAGAAAATAGAGCAAGTCGTTTATATGACCTCCACGTAGTTGTTCCCAATGCCATATCACACAACAAGTACGTATGCGCACTTGGAAAACAAGAATTTAAAATAAACAAGTGTTGTTTGCGCTAGCCATAAGCCTTTGCAAAGTACACAACTTCATAATACATAACTAAACCGGATGTGGACTTATGTCCACAACAAAAGTCTACCCACAACCTGATAAAACATGCCTTGCCACAATCCATATTATAGAACTATTGCAAATTCCAACATGTGAAAGCACCGCAATGTAGGGATTCCCAACAACAAGTATCAATTTTCCGCACAACAACAGTGGAAAACTACAAAACATACAACTATGCAGACTACACACAAATTGTCAAAGAAAAATCCTATCCACATAAGCAACAATGCATCGCACATCACATTATTGATCATCTACTACAGAGAAATCATTTTTAAGATTGGATGAATCTTTTCATATACTCTTACACTCTTTGTTTGATGCATTTCACCTCTCATTTGCATTTTTGTTCTTCCATTGAATTTGGGAATGGATCAAAAATCGTGGTTGCAATGGAAATATGTCTCTGTGCAGAGTGGACGTGTGGAAGACATAACTGATTTGAGTACCCGCATATGTTCATAGCAAAATCCTCTGGACAACATGGGAAAAATCCATGGTCTAGAACTATTACAAATGCCTACGTGCAAAAGACCCGCAATGCAAGGATGTTAGAGAATCGGTAACAATTCTTTGCACAAGAATTCAAAATAGACCAAATTTCCACTGTCCCAGGAAAAAAAACCGTACAAATCATGGAAGACACAGCTATGTGGGATGCTGGCAAATCATCAAAGCTAAAGTCTCTGCACATAAGAAACAACACATTGCACATCACAATATTGAACATCTGCTACACAAGAATCCTCTTTTTAGATGGGATGAATTTTTTTCATATACTCTTGAAAAATCTTTGTTTCATGCATTCCACGTCTCCCTTCCATTTCCATTACTTTTCCATTGAATTGTATAATGGATCAATATATCATTTCTTTCTTTGCCTTGAAAACAAATATTTATACGCATTGCATTGATCTCAATATGAACTAGGACCCTACTACTTGCAACAATTGTGTCAAATTCCTGACATCAAGATATATCTTTTGAAAAATGCAGCTATGTGCATTTTCAAATGTAAATGAAAATGCGGAAGACATAATTGCAAAGAGTTTTCGCACATGTTCATGGAAAAAAGTCTCTGGACAACATGGGAAAAATCCATCGTCCATAACTATTGCGAGCGTCAATGTGCGAAAGCACCGCAATGCAGAGATTTTCACGAATTGAAAATAGGCCGAATGTTCACTTTGCCAGTCAAAAACGTGTACAAAGAACATAATAAACAACTATGTGCGATATAGACAAACTGTCAAAGAAAATGTCTCCGCACAGAAGCAACAACGCATTGCACATCTCAATATCTTAAGAAAATTGTTGTTATATGCATCTTCAAATGTAAATTAAATTCAAATAGAACTATCAACACATAAAATTTTGCATAAGATGAACCGCAAGAGGGTTAAATAAAAACATTAGAGTTATCTCCAATAAAACACAACACCTGCACTATGCATGAAACATATACTATTAGACAACAAGCAAACAAACTAATTGCATCTGTCCAAGAAACACAGGTGAATATCCAAATCTGTAGGTGCAAAATAAGAATTGGTATCAATTATCTGCATAGGAATTGAAAAAATATCAATTGTTCATTGTCCCAGGTTTTATAGTCCAAAATGCCATATCTGTGAATACAAGACATTGGCCCATCCATTTGCATACTTTGTCAAAAATACTGTTGAGGCTTCCTTCTTAAAAACCCTTTTTTAGATAGTGTATGTGCCCTGTTGTACTAATAGCCTGCATACACACACGTGTTGCATGCTACTTAGCCCGCGTTTACCTCCAAAATTTGCAAAAAATATAATATTGCACGAAATTCAGTGGAGTTTACAGGCTATGAAGGGTTTCCTAACCATTTTACCCCTTGTAGCCGGTCCCAAAACCAAATAAACATCTTTTTCTCATATAAAAAGAGGTTTTGGGGAGTCAATTAAGGACATGAACAAGAGAATTAAAAAACTCTTCCAAAATCCCTTCCCTTTCTTTGCCCAAGATTTGCATCTCATTCTAAGTTTTAGCCTCAACTTTCCCCTCCAGCCTTTCTCCTTATGCAACCCTTCCTCCTTCCCTTGATGGTATGTTGGTTGTGAGAAGCTAATGTGGGATTTATGCACTTGGAGCCACAACAGAGGAGCTCGAATTTGGTTTGTAGAACGGTCGCCAGCAAAGGTTGTAACCCTTTTTATCTTGAATTTGAATAAAATATATTATCCTTGTCCCAAAACCCTATGTTTACATGTTCTTGTTAATTTGAGAATTTATATCTATGTTTAGACTTTTAAAGTGATCATTAGAGATTGTATGTGTTGTTGCATTGTATTCCTAACCCCTTGCAGGTCAGCTTTGGGAGGAGATCTGTGATCTAGGAGGCGACAATAAGCAAAAGAGATCGACTCCAACCGTAAAGATTGAAGGTGGACTCATTAATCCTCTCTTTTCTCTCTCTCTCATCACTTAGTTTAGATGGTTTTGGGGTAGATTAAAGGTAGATCAACCTTTTAAGGGAGTTATCGCTTTGCCTATTCATTAGACCCAGTATAGGGGGATTTTCCCCGTAGCTTAGTTAACGACTCCACTGGGAAATCTCTCTAGGGTCTCAGTGGGAGATCTTGGTTTGATTTCAGTTTCAGTTTATTTCTGAGTTTTCTGAGTGTTCTGAGTCAGTTTGGGTCTCTAGTCACCTTCTAGGTAGGTGCCTACCAGCTTCCCTTGCCCAAGTTGTTTGTCCAAAATTTTTCTTTTTTTTTGAAAATTTACAGAGGTGTACGTGCTATGTTCTCTATACAACACGCGTACATACACATTCTTCATTATACACAGCCTGTGTACATACATAGGTTGGCCATGCACAACACGCGTCTATGTTGTTTTGGAGAATTTTTTCAAAATATTTTCTTTTTCTTTCAGGAAACTTGTGCTTCCCATGTCTTCCTGAGTTCTAGAAACTTTTGTTGTTTGGGGTTTAGACAGTTTGCAGGCTCAGATTGTTTATGAAATAAAAACAGAAATCCTCTTGTCTCTTTGTGTTTCCAAGCATTTTTGGCTTATTTTTAGATTAAATTTTAAGAAAAATGAATTTCATTTTAAAAAAAAATCCCCTCATGGCCGGGGGGGCATGAATCGTGTATTATGCAGTTTCTTTTATTATCTTTTGTTAAATTTTCTTTTATTGAAAGAAAATATAAAAAGAAAACCTAGTTTTTTATGCTAGTTAGGTCTCTTTCTTTCTTTGCATTGTTTTGCATTGTTATTTGAAAATGAAAAAGAATTAGCATAGGGTTGTGTTTTAATCTCATCTTGAAAATATTTCAAAAGAAAAATAAGAAATAAAATTTTTTCACTTGCTCTTTTGTTTCCTTTGAAAGTTGCATTGTGCATTTTGCATGGAAAGGAGAAAAGATTGCATCTTTATGTTTGAAGGATTGTTCATGATTTTTGCTTGAAACTCTTTTTCATTTGTAGGATTAGTGTAAAGTATTTTTTTCCAGTGTTCTAATAAGTTTTATTTTTGCAAGAGTCTCAAACAACATCAGTTGCTCTTCCGTTCCTTGAGTAAGAAAGGCCCCTAAAATGAACACGCTAATCTAAAATATATTAGTAAATTTTTTGATAGGGTTCACCAATATTTTAGGCTAGGGCCTTGGATTAGGTGTGGAGAGGTAAAATCTTTGAGGCCAACCAAAACTTAACTTAGGTTTATGTGCTAGGGTGTGAAAAATCCACCTTGTAATCACTCAATCCAGGAAGCTCCTCTCACAAACTAATTGCATATGTCCAAGAAACATAGGTGAATATCCAAATCTGTAGGCGCAGAATAAGAATTGGTATCAATTATCTGCATAGGAATTGAAAACAGATCAATTGTTCATTGTTCCAGGAAAAAAACTCATACAAAGCACGAAAGATACAACTACGCAAGATACTGACAAATTGTCAAAGAAAGCATCTCCCCACATAACCAACAATACATTGCACATCGCAATATCTCTTGAAAAATGCATCTTTCTTGATGCAGGAGCGTTGCCTTCCAAGTCAACAATGCATGTGTGGAGGTGAACAAATGACATATCAGCAGGACCAAGTTTCAAATCAAACATTTATTTCAGACATAAATCATTTGTTGGGATATTTTGTAAACAACATTTTAAAATTGTAACTTGTTTGTAAACTCGTGAAGGATTATAAGAGATTGTAGATATGGAGTGTTGACTCTATTTGGCAATAACTGGTAGTTATTGTAATAGGACAAAGTAGGTAACAACTTTGGGTTTGATAGGATAGATTTCAGAAAGGACGAGAGAGATCGTGGAGCCAGTCCTTAGATAGTTTTTTCATTGTTGTGTTGTAACAGATAGACCGAGTTGAAATAATGAGATAGAGATCAGATAGATCAGTAGAGTAGAGTAGAGTAGAAGAAAGACTATGTAATTTGTTATCATGAATGAATAGAATAGATAGAATTGTCCCAAATCCTTGGACTGTGTTCATTTAATGTGTGATTGAATGACTGTGATATTTTGTGTATTTGGTTATTTTCATTTTCGTTCATGTATGATTGTTCGAGAGGTTGATTATATGATTTCATGATGAAACAAGATGAGTTTCAAATGTTTCTCTTCTGACACTCGTATGCAAGGTGTGCATATCGAATGCAAGGAGTGTTTCAACTAAGTCTCGGAGTGACTTAGATAAGTTCAAAGAGAACAAAGGAAACTTAGACCAGGTGCAAGGTGTGCACAACGTCAAGGAGCGACCAAGCTTCGAAGAACCATCACAAAGGAATGCCAGGTGGGCGAGAAGAATTTCTTTTTAAGAAATCCTTCGATCTAAGTTATCGAAATCCCGAGAACGCAAGGTGTGTGTGGGGAATCAAAATCCTTTTAAGGACGAAGCTCAGAAGGGATAGCACTTTTCATAAGTGTTGACGAGATCCCAGAGTTGGACTCGTGGAAAGAACAAAGGTTCGATCCCTTTGAAGATTGATAAATCTTCTAAGCAGGGAGATATCAGAAGCTCAAGAGGAGGAGCGACCATGATCATTGGATCACAGTGAAGAGGATCAACATTCGTCGTCGATCGGATCAGAGGAAGGTGAAAGAGCCTTAGCACTTCATAGCACTAAGGAGAGAGAACCTATCAGGGATGAACTTTGAGGTTTCCGAAGTCCGAAGAGCTGAAACCCAGAAGAAAAATCTCAGTCGTCCAATCATAGGAATAGATCTGAGCCATCAGATTGTTCGGGGCAAGGATCAAGCATCGGATCGTCAAAAAGGATTTGGACCGTCAGATACTGTGGAGTCTGGGAGGAAGCAAGTTTGAAACTTGAAACACCCGAAGCGCAGAGAGTCGAAGGACTGAAGAAAATCTGGATTGTTGATCCAGGAGGATACATGTCGATAGGTTGGAAGATCCATAGGAAGGAGAACGTTGAAGTGTTGAAACATATGAAGCCTGAATACCTGAAGAGACAAGAGTCATCAATCTATGAGGAAACACTTGGCAACAGATCTCGAGCTCCGGGAGAGTTGAAGTGGGTTTTTTAGTTGAGGACTGAGATCGTCGGAGTGCGAAGACCCAAAGTAAGATCTAGACTGTGAGATCTAAGGGAGACATGGCGTGAATCCATGAACTCCAGGTAAAGTCCCAAAGTGGTTTGTAGTCGTTGGATCTAAGAGGGACATGGCGTAGATCCATGCATTCCGGGTAAAGTCCCAAAGTAATCCTCGATCGTTGGATTAGGAGGACACGCGTCAAGGGATCACAGCCTTCGAAAAAAAGTGTTTGGGAAAAGGCGAAGTTTGAGATTTGAGATCTCAGAAGTCTAAAGACCCAAAGAAGATATCAATCGTCGATCGATAAGAGGTTCGTTGGACCGTTGATTCGAGTTGAATGCTCAAACACCCGAAGTGAAGGCATGGTTGTCAATTGGGAAGACAAGTGTTCGTAGATCGCTAGTTCTAGAGAATCGACATACGAAAGGAATTTAGGTTTGAGATTTTGAATTCTTGAAGTCCAGAATTGTGAAGAGATCTCGAACGTTGATTCAGAGGAAGAAAATCTGGTTTGTAGATTCGAAGGGCGTATATCTGATCGTCAATTTAGACGTTATCATGAAGATCGTGAGATCGACAATCCTGTAGTATTGCTGGCACAGAAATTGCGAGGAGTTTAAGATATCGAGGGCAGGCTACAATTCAAATCGTGGTTCCATCAAGGGGACACATGGAAGCTTGAGGATAATTGCGGGCCCAAAGGTAGTTTAACTCCAAACTGCTTGTGGGTGTGCCCGCAATCGCGTGGCCATAGGCCAAGGTCACATCAAGAGAGGGTTTATCTGAAAAGGAGATAACGTCGGCACTCTAAGTTTTCACAGCAAAGCGAAAGGAAAGGTCACAGGTTGCTGTCAGACCTGCACCAGGAAGTCGAGGGGGGTTGTGTTTAGATACAAGGGGGGACCATTAAGGTTCCAGAGAGTATTTCGACTCAAGAATCAGAGATCCATTGACCAAGAGGGCGCGCAGCCCTATGAGGGAGTAGGGGGGCTGCATCAGGTGGTATCAGAGCTGATATTGAGTTTGTTTGTAGATAGCAGAAGAAAGGAGAAAGGGTAATTTGATATCATTTGTGGTATAAAAGATTTAATTTGTATTTGTAGGTGACGTAATGAAATCATGCCACCTAGAAGGCGTAGAGAGAATGCAGAAATGGAAGATGAAATCAGGCGACTCCGAATGAGATTGGAGGCCATGGAAACAATGTAGAGAAGAGCACCAAATGTTGGATATATTAGTGAAGCTGAGAGTGAAGAAGAAGAGGTCAAAGAAAATGTAGCAGAGGATGCTGCACAAGATCCCTTAGTAAAAGTTGTTTCAAAAATAGGAGCTACAGCGAGAATAGAGGTATCGATGTATGAAGGAAATTTAGAAGTTGAAGAATTGTTAGATTGAGTACATGCTATGGACAAATACTTCGATTATGAAGATATCGAAGAAGACAATACAGTGAAGCATGCAGTGACAAGACTGAAAGTTCATGCAACGCTATGGTGGGATGAACTGCAAGCCAAATGCAGAAGAAATGGCAAGCAGAAAATTAAAAACTAGGATAGGATGGTAGCTAAGCTTAAAGCCAAATTTATCTTGAAGGATTACCAAATTAATCTTTACAAAAGATTGAAGAACCTGAGATAGAAAGGTTTATCAGTGAAGGAGTACGCTGAAGAATTTTACAGACTAAACATCAGGGCTAGACAGAAGGAAAATGAAGATGAAAAGACAGCCAGATATATCAATGGGTTGAGATACGAAATCCAAGAGGAAATCAACATGATGTTGGTTAGTACAGTTGAGGATGCTTATCAAGCAACCTTGAAATATGAAGAAAAATTGGCCAGGAACCAAAGCCAATGAAGCAGAGGAGGAAACTCAAATAGAGGTAAGGGAACTACTAGAGAGAAGTTTCAGAAGCAGAAGCAGAAGCATGAAGCTGACAAACATCATAGTCGCCATGAGAAAGGTGCAAGTTTTAAAGAAGGACAGCATGGTGGAAGAAGTTCGTTTTCTAGAGGAAGAGGACGAGGAAGAGCCAGAGGAGGCGTAGTTAGATGCTATACCTATGGAAAGCAAGGGCACAAGTCTTGGGAATGTCCCGAGAAAAATAACGAAGGAGGAGGTGAAGCACATGTTGTTGAAGCATAGAAGCATGTGGAAGCAGAAGTAGCAGAAGGAGGAAGGAACCTCATGATGAGGAAAATTCTTCTTAAACCAGAAAAGGAACCAGAGGAACCAATTCAATGAACACGTCTGTTCAGAAATGCTTGCAAGGCGAAAGACAAAGTTTGCAAGGTGATCATAGATAGTGGGAGCATTGACAATCTAGTATCCACAGAGATGGTGGAGAAGCTAGAGCTGAAGACAACTTCACATCCAAACCCATACAAGGTATCATGGTTGCAGAAAGGACTTCAAGTAATGGTAAGTCAACAATGACAAGTTGAATTTAAAATAGGAGGTTATAGGGATGAAATATTATGTGATGTAATTCCTATGGATGTCTGTCATATTTTATTGGGGAGACCGTGGCAGTTTGACAGAAAAATTATTCATGATGGAAGAAGGAATACTTATACCCTAGAAAAGGATGGTAGGACACATATGTTGTTACCAATAGAAGACAAAGAGAAAAAGAGGGAAGCTAGTTCAAGCATACTTCTCATGAGTGGGAAGGAAATCTTGAAAGAAGTCAAGAAGGAAAAGGAAATGCAATTTGTTGTAGTGAGGAAGATCAGAGTTATCCTTACAAATACTTCTGTGGAAGATTTTCCTATATAAATCCAGGAACTATTAGAAAACTTTGCTAATATAGTAGTGGATGAGTTACCACACTCATTGCCACCCATCAAGAGTATAAGCCATCATATTGACCTTATTCTAGGAGCTAGTTTACCAAACAAAGCAACTAATAGGTTGACACCTAGAGAGAATGAGGAGGTCAAAAATCAATTCCAGGAGTTGTTGGATAAAGGTTTAGTCAGGGAAAGCCTAAGCCCATGCGCAGTACCGACTGTGATAAGTCCAAAGAAAAATGGGGGGTGAAGAATGTGTACAAATTCTCGATCCATCAACAAGATAGACATTAGGTACAGATTTCCTTTACTGAGGATGGATGATTCGATGGATTTTTTGAGCGGAGCGAGCTATTTTTCTAAGATAGACTTGAAAATTGGATATCGTCAAATAAGGATGAGCACATTCAAGACAAATGAAGGATTGTTTGAATGGTTGGTCATGTCATTTGGATTGAAAAATGCACCAAGCACATTTATGAGGTTAATGAATGAAGTGTTGAAAGACTCCATAGGCAAGTTTGTCATAGTATATCTAGATGACATACTAATCTTTAGTAAGATGAAGGGAGAACACTTAAGGCATTTGACATTAGTGATGGAAAAGTTGCAGCAAGAGAAGTTGCTGATAAATCTAAAGAAAAGTTCTTTTATGAAGAAGGAACTCATATATTTGGGTTTTGTGATCTCTTCAAATGAATTTAAAATGGATCTGGAAAAGGTAAGAGCAATCAAAGAATGACCATCACCAAGTAGCATATTTTAGGTAAGAAGTTTTCATGGGTTAGCAAGCTTTTATAGAAAGTTTATCAGAAATTTTAGTGGTATATGTGCACCCATGTTGGACACTGTGAAGAAGAAACACAAGTCTTTTAAATGGACAGAGGAGGCTGAAAAAGGTTTCAAAGTGTTGAAGGAGAAAGTCACAGAACAACCAATTCTGGTCTTGCCATACTTTGGAAAAACATTTCAGGTGAGATGTGATGCAAGTGGATTAGCTATTGGAGCAGTCTTGAGTCAGTATAATAGACCAGTTGCTTATTTCAGTGAGAAACTGAATGACGCCAAGAAGAATTATTCCACATATGACAAATAATTTTATGCAATGATTCAAGCTTTGAAGAAGTGGAGACACTATCTAATTCCTAAAGAATTTGTCTTGTATAGTGATAACCAAGCTTTGCAGTTTATTACTAGGCAAGAAAACTTGAATCAAAAACATGCAAAATGGGTAGAATTTATGCAAAATTTTACTTTTGTTATCAAACATATTGTTGGAACTGCTAACAAAGTTGCAGATGCTTTGAGTAGGAGGAGTTTGATTGTACAGGAATTCCAAGTGGAGACCTTAGGGTTTCAACACCTCAAAGAGATGTATAAAGAAGACGCGGATTTTAAGGAAGCTTACGACGCATACAAGAATCCTTTATTGGGAGACAAAAGCCTGTGGATTGAATATTTGATCCAGGATGGATTATTGTTCAAGGGAAGCCAATTGTGCATACCGAAATGCTCAATGAGAGATAACCTGCTGAAAGAGAAACATGACGGAGGTTTAGCTGGACATTTTGGTCACGATAAGACATTTGCACAACTGTTGAGTAATTCATATTATTGGGCGAGCAAGAGAGCATAGGTGAAAAATTTTGTGAACAAATGCAGAATTTTCCAGTATGCAAAAGGAAGACAACAAAACACTAGTTTGTATTAGCCATTACCAATTCCAGAAAGGTCGTGGGATGCAATCAGTATGGATTTTGTTTTGGGATTGCCTAGACCTCAAAAAGGGAACACTTCCATATTTGTTCTAGTGGACATATTTTCAAAAATGGCACATTTCATACCGTGCCAGAAGACAAATGATGCTACACACATAGCTAATTTGTTTTTCAGAGAGGTAGTAAGACTACATGGATTTCCGAGGAGCATAGTCTTAGACAGGGACACCAAATTTGTAGGACACTTTTAGAGGATGCTATGGAAGAGGCTAGGGACGAACTTGTCCTTTAGTTGATCATATAACCCTTAGAAAGATGGACAGAGTAAAGTAGTAAACAGGAGTCTTAGAAACTTGTTAAGAATTTTAGTCACTGAGCAAGGTTGACAATGGGATCAGATTCTGGCACAACCAGAATTTGCATTCAACAATTCAGTGAACAGGAGCATAGGAAAAAGTCCATTTGAAATTGTGTATGGTATACAGCGAAGAGGGACAGAATTGAGAGATATGAATCAAGATGAGTTCATAAGTGTTGGAGCAGAGGATTTCGCAACAGAAATGCAGAAACTCCATGACAGAGTCAGAGAGAAACTATAGGATAGCAGCCAGAAATACAAGAGAAGAGTTGATAAAAAGAGGAGAGAAGTTCAATTCAAAGTTGGAGATGAAGTTTTAGCTCATTTGAGAAAATAAAGGTTTCCAAGGGGAACATACAACAAATCGAAGATAAAGAAGATAGGACCATGCAGGATTCTCAGAAAATTCGCAGCCAATGCTTATGAAATTGAGTTTCCAGACAATGTTGGGATATCATTGATATTCAATGTTGCAAACTTATATCATTACAGGAGAGATGAGGCAGGAGAATCAGATGATCAGAAATAAATTCAGTGGGAAGAGAAATTTCCCACAGTAGAAAAAACTCAAATGGAGAAAATCATTGAACAGAGGGATGGAAATAAAACCAGGAGGAAGACATATCCTGAATACTTAGTGAAGTGGAAATATCATCCAATGGAAGATGCCAGTTGGGTTACAGAATCTGATATTTTGAAGCATGGAAAAATAGTGCAGGAGCTCATGGACATGAGTCCATGAAATTTTTTAACCAGAGGATTATGATACAGGAGCGTTTCCTTCCAAGTCAACAACGCACGCATGGAGGCTAATAAATGACATCTCAACAGGATCGAGTTTCAAATCAAACATTTATTTCAGGCATAAATCGGTTGTTGGGATATTTTGTAAACAACATTTTAAAATTGTAACTTGTTTGTAAAGTCGTGAAGGACTGTAAGAGATTGTAGATATGGAGTGTTGACTCTATCTCATAATAACTGGTAGTTATTGTAATAGGATAAAGTAGGTAACAACTTTGAGTTTGATAGGATAGATTTCAGACAGGATGAGAGAGCTCGTGGAGCCAGTCCTTAGATAGTTTTTTAATTTTGTGTTGTAACAGATATACCGAGTAGAAATAATGAGATAGAGATCAGACAGATCAGTAGAGCATAGTAGAGTAGAAGAAAGCCTATGTAATTTGTTTTTATGAATGAATAGAACAGACAGAATTGTCCCAAATCCTTGGACTGTGTTCATTTAACGTGTGATTGAATGACTGTGATATTATGTGTATTTGGTTATTTTCATTTTCGTTCATGTATGATTGTTTGAGAGGTTGACTGTGTGAGTTCGTGATGAAATTGAGTGAGTTTCAATTGTTTCTCTTCTAACACTCATATGCAAGGTGTGCATCTCGAATGCAAGGAGTGCGTCGATTAAGTCTTAGAGTGACTCAGAGAAGTTCAGAGAGAACAAAAGAAACTTAGACCAGGTGTAAGGTGTGCACAACGTTAAGGAGCGACCAAGATTCAAAGAACCAGCGTAGAGGAACGCCAGGTGGGCGAGAAGAATTTATTTTTAAGAAATCCTTCAATCTGAGTTATCAAAATCCCGAGAATGCAAGGTGTGCGTGGGGAATCAAAATCCTTTTAAGGATGAAGATCAGAAGGGATAACACTTTTCATAAGTGTTGGCGAGATCCCAGAGTCAGACTCGTGGAAAGAACAAAGGTTTGAACTCTTTGAAGATTGATAAATCTTCCAAGTGGGGAGATATCAAAAGCTCAGGAGGAGGAACGACCATGATTGTTGGATTGCAGTGAAGAGGATCGACAATCGTCGGATCAGAGGAAGTTGAAAGAGATTTAGAACTTCACAACACCGAGGAGAGAGAACCTATCGGGGATGAACTTTGAGGTTTTCGAAGTCCGAAGAGTCGAAACCCCGAAGTAGAATCTCAGTCATCCGATCACAGGAACATATCTGAGCCATCAAATTGTTTGAGGCAAGGATCAAGCATCGTATCATTAGAAAGGATCTGGACCGTCAGATATTGTGGAGTCTAGGAGGAAGCAAGTTTGAAACTTGAAACACCCGAAGCGTGGAGAGCCAAAGGACCGGAGAAAATCTGGATCGTTGATCTAGGAGGATACATGTCGATAGGTCGAAAGATCCAGAGGAAGGTAGAGGTTGAAGCATTGAAACATCCGAAGCCTGAATACCCGAAGAGACAAGAGTTGTCGATTTGAGAGGAGACACTTGGCAACAGAAGTCGAGCTCTGAGAGAGTTGAAGTGGGTTTTTTAGTTGAGAAATGAGATCGTCGGAGTGCGAAGACCCGAAGTAAGATCTAGACCGTGAGATCTAAGGGAGATGTGGCATGAATCCATGAACTCTGGGTAAAGTCCCGTAGTGATTTGTATCCATCGGATCTAAGAGGTACGTGGTGTAGATCCATGCATTCTAGGTAAAGTCCCAAAGTAATCCTCGATCGTTGGATCAGGAGGACACGCGTAAGGGAATCATAGCCTTAGGATAAAAGTGTTTGGGAAAAGGCGAAGTTTGAGATTTTAGATCTCATAAGTCTGAAGACCCGGAGAAGATCTCGACCGTCAACCGAGAAGACGGTCGTTGGATCGTTGATCCGAGTTGAACGGTCAAACACCCGAAGTGAAGGCAGGGTTGCCGATTGGGAGGATAGGTGTCCGTAGATTGCTAGTTCTGGAGAATTGACATATAAAAGGAAGTTGGGTTTGAGATTTCGAATTCCCGAAGTCTGAAATTTCGAAGAGATATCAACCATTGATTAAAAGGAAGCAGATCTGGTCCGTAGATTCAAAGGGTGCATATATGATCATCAATTTAGACGTTATCATCAAGATCGTGAGATCGATGATCGCATAGTATTGCAGGGACATAAATTGCGAGGAGTTTAAGATATCAAGGGCGGGTCGCAATTCAAACCGTGGTTCCATCAAGGGGACACGTGGAAGCTTGAGGATAATTGCGGGCCCAAAGGTATTTAACTCCAAACCGCTTATGGGTGTTCCCGCAATCACATGGTCATATCCCAAGGTCACATCAAGAGAGGGTTTATTTGAAAAGGAGCTAATGTCGACACTGTGAGTTTTCGTAGAAGAGAGAAAGGAAAGGTCATTGGTTGTTGTCAGACCTACACCAGAAAGATGAGGGGGCATGTGTTTAGATATAGGGGGGGGGATTAAGGTTCCAGAGAGTCTTTCAACTTAAGAATCGAAGATCCATTGACCGGGAGGTCGCACAGCCCTACAGGGGAGTAGGGGGGCTGCATCATTTATGCATCTTCAAATGTAAATAAAATTCAAAGAGAACTACCAACACATACATTTTTGCATATGATGAACCACAACATTTTTTAATAAAACACCAGGCCAAACTCCAATAAAATACAACACCTTCACTATGAATGAAGCATATACTATTAGACAACAAGAACACAAATTAATAGCATTTGTCCAACAAACATAAGTGAATATCCATATATGTAGTCGCAAAAAAAGAATATGTTTATAATCTTCCTTGGCATATAGCACGCAATGCACAAGATTTATTACAATTTGACATAAATTTGTAGAGGCCCAACACAACAACTCTTGCAACTCGCAACCCACAATACTTGAAAATTGACAACAACTTCGTCTTTTTGAACGCTTTCTTTTCCTGTTAACCTCTAATTGTTTTTGACGTGCACACTTTTTGTAAGAAACCCTAACTTACTGAAATTTCCTCTACAAAAAACAAAACAATAATTATCCCCCATTTATATCTCGCACATTAAACACACCACTAGGAAAAAATATTCCATTCCATGAACTCAATTAAAATTCCTTGCAATCCATAAAATCCCCTGCACATAATCATGTCATACACTACACAAAAATCTATATATATTTATTAAAATCTATCTATATTGTATAATAATAAATACATTTTCATATTGTCTAGCCTACAACTTCCAATGTACCCATTCAACAATTGACACAGTGGCAAGCTTTGGAAACCGATATCGTCTCGGAACTTTGACACTCTTACCTACACTCCTTCCAAGCATGCACTACAGTTGCATAATTAAATTGATCAATAAATTGTCACCATTGGCCCGCCAATAAGATGTTTTGAAGGACCAATCCTAAAATAGGAAATAAAATTGAAATACGCACAACAAAGCTAAACTATGGAAAAAAGCCAAAAAACATTGGTGAACGCAAAAACAAAATCATGGTCAACACAAAACCAATTGTTATAGTCCAAGGCCTTTGACAAGGACTATTAATATTTTGTGCAATGTTATTAATAAATTGATATTTTCATTAATTAAATAAATTAATGTTGTTTCTTTTTAATTGTCATGTTGTTAGGAACCAAATATCAATATAGCATAGAAAAACCTCAAAATAAGTACTCAACGCCTTGAAAAAGAGAGAAATCCTGACAATAAGCCACTTTGAGGGGGAAACCTCCTTATGCCCACATAAAATGTTCAATTACAAGATGATTCCAAATGAAAATGTCTCCTTGGTATATATAGGAGACTAGGAGGTATAATTACAACTAATGGATTAAAGCCGACATAAATAAAATAACATTACTAATGTAATATGCCCCAATTAAGGGGTAATGAGCCACTATTTAGTGGCTTAACATGCCCCTCCCCTTGAGACAAGTGTTTTCCACAACGCTTGAGTAACTATGGATTCTTTTGTATAAAATACTCATCTTCCCAAGTGGAGTCTTCAGCCGGTAGTTTCCTCCATTTAATGAGATACTCTGAAATGGATCTATTCCTCAGCTAGTGAATTCTTGTGTCAGTGATGGCTTCAGGCTCCAATATGATTTTTCCTTCCTCGTCAAGTTTTGGAAATATAGTTTGAAC
>ML805294.1:150132-177288 GCA_009831015.1 Picea engelmannii
GAGAAGAAGTGATGGAAGGAGGGTGGTATCCATAGAGTACCATAAATGGTGTCATTTTTGTTGTAGTATGAAAGGAAGTGTTATACCACCATTCTGCCAAGGGTAACCATTTGAACCATTGTGTTTGTTTATCAGAGACAAAGTAACGAAGGTATCCTTCCAGAAATTTGTTCAATATCTAGGTTTTTCCATTAGATTGAGGATGATAGGATGAGTTATGAGCCAATTGAGTACCCAGACAAGAAAATAATCCTATCCAAAAATGTCTAGTGAAGATGGGATCTATGTCACTTACAATAATCTTTGGGCTGCCATGTAGCTTTTGAACTGTCTCCTTGAATGCGGTGGCAACTGTACTGGCTTTGAAGGGATGAGAGAGTGCACAAAAGTGTGCATACTTGGTCAGTCTATCAACAATAACCATGATGACACTCTTTCCTTCAGACTTCGGTAACCCTGTGATGAAATCCATGGAAACCTCCTCCCAGTGCTGACTTGGGATGGCTAATGGTTGTAAAAGACCTAGGGTCTTAATTTTTTCCACCTTATTTTGTTGGCAAACCAAACATTCTGCCATAGACCTTTAAACATCAATTTTAAGGCCATCCCAAAAAAATTCCTTCTTGACCCTATGGTAGGTTTTGAAAAATCCCGAGTGCCCTCCTACTGAAGAGGTGTGCAATTCCAATAGTACCTTTTTTTAGAGTTCAGAGTTCTTACATAAATATAAGCGATATTTGTACCATAGTGAATTGTTTTTCCATGTAAATGTATCTAATGTATTGGAATCCTGCTGCAACCTTTGCATGAGAATCCACACTTTTTCGTCATTCTTCCATTCATCCCTTGCATATATTATCCAATCATGTTGGATGATTGAGATAGCACAGAGAAAGGCCTCAACATCTTCATCCTTCCTTGAGAGTGCATCTACCACAAAATTTTGCTTCCCTTTTTTATAGACTATTTCAAAATCATAACCCAATATCTTAGTTACCCATTTTTGTTGTTCTTCTGAAGATAGTCTTTGTTCCAAGAAGTATTTATGACTATCATGATCTATTTTGACCTTGAACTGCCTACCTATTAGGTAAGGACGTCATTTCTTCAATGCATGTAGTATTTCCATCATTTCCTTCTCATAAATGGGTTTGTGTAAGTCTTTTCCCTTGAGTGGTCGAATTTCAAAAGCCAGGGGGCTTCCTTCTTTCATTAGGACAACACCAATTCCATTTCCCAAGGCATCACATTCCACAATAAAGGTTTTTGTGAAGTTTGAAGTGGTCAAGATAGGAGCTTTGCACATCACCTCTTTAAGTTGTTCAAAAGCTTTAGTTTCCTCTGGAGTTCATGAAAATGAATCCTTCTTAGTTAGTGTCGTTAAAGGTGTTTCTATTATTCCATAGTGCCAAACAAACTTGTGGTAGTAACCTGTCAAACCCAAAAATCCTCTAAGATTCTTCAATGTTTTGGGAATCGACCAGTCCATCATGGCCTTAATCTTGTTAAGGTCTACCTTGACAGCTTCATGAGATACAATATGACCCAAATAATCTACCTCCTTCACTCCAAAGAAACATTAGGATGGTCTGGCATATAGTTTTTGCTCATTTAGTAGTTGTAGCACCTTGTCAACATGTCACACATGATCCTCCCAAGACTTGCTATAGATTAGTATATCATCAAAAAATACTAACATAAATTTTTGAAGGAAGGGCTTGAAAATGGAATTCATCAACCCTTGGAACATGGAAGATGCATTTGTAAGGCCAAAAGGCATGACCAAAAATTCATAATGACCTTCATGAGTTCGGAATGTTGTTTTTGGGATATCTTATTCCTTCATTCTTCAGGGATATATGATGATACCCTGAATGGAGATCCAACTTTGTGAAATAGATTTCTCCATGTAGTTCATCTAACAATTCATCAATGACGGGAATGGGAAACTTATATTTAATAGTGATCTTGTTGAGCTATCTATAATCTGGACACATACACCATGAGCCATATTTCTTGAATACCATTACCACCAGTGCAGAGTAAGAACTTTGGCTAGGTCTAATAATGTCAGCCTCTAACATTTCTTCAACCATGCACTCAATTTCACTCTTCTGGGCATAAGGGTATCGGTATGGCCTAATGTTAGGAGGAACACTCCTAGGAATTAGGTGACTATCATGATCATGATTTTGAGTGGGTGGAAGACCTTTGGGAATATCTTCAAATAATTTGGATTTTTTTATCAATGATCCCTTGGAGATCTAGAGGAATAGATGGCTTAGATGTTTGAACATATAGTGAGCATAGTTGTGCAATAACCCCTTGATGCCCCTTTTTCAATAATTTTTTCATGCCATTAGAGCTTATCACCTTAGCGGGTTTCCCTGTGATACCTCTTAACTCAATTTATTTTCCTTCCAATGAAAATTTCATGAAACGTTCTTGAAAATTAAAATCCATTGTTCCTAATTATTGTAACCATTGGATTCCTAGTACAACATCGGCACCACCCATGGGTATAACAATCATTGGACTATTCATTACATATTCCCCCATAGTAAGAATGATCTTATTGCATTTTACTGAGCAATTGATAGTTCCTCCATCTGCAATCATTACTTGAAACTCTGGTGCTGGATGTACAAATCAATTGAGATCTTTGGCTAATTTATAGTGAATGAAATTATGAGTACTGCCAGAATCAATTAGGACTATTACCTTTTTCTTTTTGATATATCCTTCGATCTTTAGGGTTTGAGGAGTGTTAATGCTAGCCAATGCATTACATGATATTGTGGGAGCCAACTCTTCAGATGAAATTGTTTCTACATTTCATCTTGAGATGGTTCTTCTTCTTCTTCTTCTTCCTCTTCACAATCTACGTAGAATAGTTTCTTCTCACCACACTTATGTACCTTACTATACTTGTTATCACAATTAAAGCATAAACCTTTTGCTTTTATTTCCTCCAATTGTTGAGGTGTCAACCTTGTAGGTTGAGGTGTTTTAGAAGAATGAGCATTATTCTCTCTATAGATGTTAGGATTGTTCCTTCTAGTAGTCATAGCCATATTTTTACTTTCAACATTTCTTGCCACCCTAAATGCATTCTCCAATGATTTGGGTTCCCAAAGGCGAACCTCATGTTGAATGTTATCCCTTAAAGTTCCTATGAATACATCAATCAAGGGATCATATGGAATATTTGTTACCTTTATATTCAATCTTTGTAAGTTCTTAATGTGCTCTGTAACTGAACCCTTTTTCTTGAGATTTATCAATGGGCTAAAGAAGGTATTGCTCCTTGTATCCTCATAGTATGCTATCATTTATTCCGTGAAAATTGTCCAAGTGACGAGTGATTTGCGAGAACAAATCCATTAATACCATACAAATCGATTGGGTTCTAAATATAAAGAAGCAATTCATACCTTTTATGTATGTGGCACATTATGTAGATCAAAGAATTGCTCCATCTAAAGTATCCATGTGATAGGGTCCATGCCATCAAACTTCCTCATATCGATCTTAGGAACGTGGTTGGTCTTCAACCCAAAGTTGGAGTTTCTCCATTCTTGATTCACCTTCCTTGTTTCCTCATCATGAATTTCATGGGATACATTTTCACTTTCAGGTGTCCTCTCTATTACAAAATTTTCCAATCCTTCCATGATTTCCTCTTTTAAACCATCCATCTTAGTATTTATTGCCTCCAACTTAGCTTCCATCTCTTGTAGTTCATCTTTTGTTATTGTCTTCTTTTGTAAATCATTTGTGTCCCTACACATTTCTTCACCTTCATCAAGAGTCCAAGTAGGATTGTCTGGAGGCTTATTTGGTGTAGAAGTCCCCTTTTTTGGTGGCATGTTGGCCAAGTATCACTTTAAACCTTAATTTTGAGGTGGTTCTACTAGACAATCTTTCTTTTATTGTATATCCAAAATTTCGACCCTTCTGAGTATGACATTTTATTTTTTCTAGGTCTCTGATATTTCTTCTCTGCAATGCCATAGGTCTGATGAAAATTGGATGTGCCAAGTGGAATTTATGGTAACTTCCCCACAACTTGCTGATTTTTTTCCTTTCCAGGAGATGTCACTTGTATAGTGTGCCCCGCACAAAATAATTGATATAAATTTTGAAAATCGTACCAGAACTACTACGATCTGTCCATTATCCAATGCAACTGGTCTCACTCAATTTGGATACTCTAGGAAGAAGTTATGATTGTTTTACCGAGACTACCTGCTTGAGACTAGTCAATAGGACTAGTCAGATACCATATCTTCCACAGGGTGTATATACAAATTTAAGATGAACCAGAATATGAAATTGTTACCACATATACCTTAATAATTTATGTGAATAGCCTCTAGAGTTCAAGGTCTGAAACGTTACAGAAACAATTTTATAGTGAAAATTTCACAATGACTCAATTTAGGATGATTCCATAACCCTATCTTAGAAAGGTTGTATCTCCGAACGTATAAGCCTCAAGAGATGAAACTTTAACCCAGCGTACCTTGATCCATCTAATAAATATCCTCCAATTCGTTCCTTCTGAATAGTTGTAGAAAACAAGTTATAGCAAAAATTCCAAGGTGTCTCATATGTAGCAGTGAAACCCCAAGACCTTGAGCTCTAATACCATATGTTAGGAACCAAATATCAATATAGCATAGAAAAACATCAAAATAAGTACCCAATGCCTTGAAAAAGAGAGAAATTCAGATAATAAGCCTCTTCAAGGGGGAAACCTCCTTATGCCGACATAAAATGTTCAATTACAAGATGATTCCAAATGAACATGTCTCCTTGGTATATATATAGGAGACTAGGAGGTATAATTACAACTAATGGATTAAAGCCAACATAAATAAAATAACATTACTAATGTAATATGCCCCAATTAAGGGGTAATGATCCACTATTTAGGGCTTAACACATGTATGCAAATTTATATGAAAACAGGATAGGCAATTAAAGTTGTATGAAAATGGGATAAGAAATTCACAATAGTGTTTTTGAGATTTTAATAAATATTTATAATAATATTTAAAATTTAATATTTTATGGAATGTTATTGGGTTTTACTTTAAAATTATTTATTATTGAATTATATTGATGATTTCATTTATTTATTTTTTATGAATTAAAAGTATTAATTCATGCTGTGACGACCTCCTTGGAGACCCAACTGAGAGCAACATCAAGGATACTTCGCCTAAAATATGCCTCTTCACCTAGAGCATACACATACTCTATTCTAGGCTACATGGGAATCACACTCCTACTTGATGCAACTCACTTGTTGTTAGAATATTAAGGATTGTGCTCGTTTTACCATTGACAATATTTCTATAGTCACCCAACCATAGGCCGAAGCCACCCTTCGAGCACCTTAACATTGATAGAGAATCACTCTGGAATCAAACCCTAGGCTAGATAGTCACACAAAGGGTAGCGCACCTTTCCCTAAGGATAACGCACCAACAAGAGCTGATCAGATAGTCCAAACCCTAGCCAAGAGATATTCCAAGCCAAAATGTAACTGCTAGCTGGAGCAGCTACATTGACATCTCTCCTCCAAACCTGCGCACAAAATTGGGCACTGCAGTGCGCACAAGTGTTGCTCTGCAATTCTGAGTCTGCCTTCCAGAATGAAGACTGGCCTCCTATATTTATAGTAATTCTGGCTAACTGCCTGGGCTGACTTCTCATTCTTGGTATCTTTATGTTCAGTATATTATTATTTCTTCTGGTCGAATTCTTCTCTTGGAGGCTAATAACCTAATATAAATTTTCTTCTTGAGCCGACAAGTCTTCTAGGGTTATTAGCCAACTCATTAGGGTTTCTTCTTTCTTCTCAAAGTATTCTATTCTTTCCAGGTTTACACATGGAGGTAAATACCTCCTGCAGCTACCATAATATCAACACTCCCTCCTAGCTAGGGAAGTATTACAGGTAATGGTCTTGAGCACAAAACATACCATTCACCCAGTAGCATCAACATAGTCATCTAGACTATCTCATGACTAGATCATGAGCATCATCATCACCATCAGTGTCATCAGTTGCATCATCTCTCGAAACCATACTCCATCTGAGTAATCAGACATGATGCTGGAAAAGTCACTCACACCACAGAGTGATACAAGAGCCATTCTTCTAATATGTACATATTTCCTAGAATAGTAGATGTTCGAAACCGTTTTCTGTCTAGGAAATCTCCGTCCTTTAATCATTTATTTGGCTGATAATCATTTACCAAACTGTTGATAGTCTTCAAGGTAATCGGAACAAAATAGAACACAACTGTGTCTATCCATAGTAGTACATAGCTACAATCTAGTGGTACACTACCACACCAAGTAGAAAAAAAGTACTTGATCAGTAACGTATAGTCACGAACAGTGGAACACATCCACCACAATAGTATACATCTACTGTCATACAGTCTTCATAACAATTATATGATATCAACCTACACAGAAACAATGTTATGATATAAACTGAATCATCTAGGCCAATCTTTCACTCGCATCAGTGAGATCTTTAAAGAATATATGCCCTCAAAATAGAACATCAATGATGGGCTATCTGCCTTATTCTTCTCAAATATGGAAGAATGATTGTTCTGATTTCTGAGCCTGAACCTTTCCTCACCCTGGGCCATTCCTCCGACACTAAACAAAGTGTAACCTAGAGAGAATGAATCTGCCCTAAGGAATGCCTGTCCCTGATTGTTGAACCTGGACCATTCCCCACCCTGGGTCATTTCTCCAGCACTAAACAAAGTGAAACTTGGAGAGAATGAATACACCCTAAGGAATGAATGTCCGGACCATTTCCTCTGTTAACCATAAGAGGAAAATATTGTCTTGTACCAACCTCCAAAACGGACCATTCCTCATGTTAACCACAATGAGAAATCATTGCCCGATGAGGCGGGCCAGTCTTCTTGAGTAACCCTCAAGAAGAGTGACTGCCCTAGACCACTCCCCATGTTAACCACAATGGGAAGTCATCTCTTCCTTTTTTAATAAGGAAGTCATCTCCATGAGCTCCATCTTGAGTACGCAAACTCTTTCATTTTGAACAGAAGATTTTACCAAAATGTTTGCTTATCTGCTCATCTCTGGAGATATGTATTGGAGAACCACTTTCTCCTTTCTAGACTTCATCACAGATAATGCAATTCTTGATTTCAAATGTACTTTGGTCTGGAACACTAGTTTAGCTCTGGTCAATAAAGTATATCATTGTTGGATTCCTCTTGCTAGCTCACAACATGTGGCAAGAGTCAAACTTGAACATATCCATGTGGCACTTCTTCTGTCATCGTGAGATCTTTGTCATGGATTGGAAATCCATCATCCTAATCTTCTGAGTAATCATTCTGATATAATATCTTTGTTATAGAGAATCTTCATCGTGCTTTTGATTTGCACTGGTGGTTCTCCACCAAGTTATCTTCTTCCATCTGGACACAAGGGTCTATTTCTGGTATGCCTCAAAGTCTTGAGGTTGCTCTTCATATGATCTTTATTCAATTTCTCTGGAGAAAATTCTTTGCATTCATATGATGTAGAACTCCAGCCTATGGATATTGCAGATGATATAATGACTCATGTAGAGGTATGCTTGATTTATTGGAACAAGTAATCATCATAGTCTTCTGCCTTCATCTGGGAGAACCTCTAGTTCTGGATCTTGCAATGCTTGCATATATATATACATTGTTCTTCATCACAACTTTCAGTTCCTTTGCTTGATTGCTTTTATTGAGTTCATATCAGGTTGGTGATCTTGTGATTCTTAATACAGTGACTGGTTGTTCTGGCTTCTCTTTATTTCTTGAAATCGTCATGGTCTTCCTAATGTTTTTCTTTAGCTCTTGGGTCCATGGAGTTTCTTATAGATTCCATGCCCTAAATATTTCACTTCTTCCCTTCATTATAGAATCATGGATGTGGATGGACAACCAAGGATACTTTAAGGCTTCTCTTCGAAGAAGACTTCTTTTGAGGTTGAACTGAACACATACTGTCTTTCATGGCTGCTACCATGGATATATACTTCATCGTCTTCAATGGATCATAGGATTAGCTCCCTCCTAATCCTTGCTTCATGTATGAGTGCATATAATCGACTCCCTCCATCTAACAGAGTCCACGCTTCCGTCTGCATCCTTATTATCTTCTGCAATATATAATCGTCTCCCTCCATTTAACAGAGTCCACGCTTCCGTCTGCATCCTTATTATCTTCTGCAATATATAATCGGCTCCCTCCATTTAACAGAGTCCATGCTTCCATCTTATTGTCTTCTACAAAACATCATAAGTCTTTCTCCAATTTTCTCTTGATTGCTGACTTCTTTCTTCTAGGTTTCTTCAAGATTGATTTTGATTTCAGCTTATCTTGTAATAGCTTCCACAAGATTTGTTTGATATATTTCATCCTTTCTTGTATAGTGATAGCAATCCTTATCTTGTTGTTCTTCCATAGATATAGTTCTTCTTGGAACATATTATCTTTTAAGAGATAGATATACACGATATGTACAGAGACTTATGCAAACAAGATATGTGCAAGAACTAAGAAGAGTATTGTTACCTTCAGAAGAAGAAGTCTCTTTCATCCTGCTTAGTCTTCTTTGTGGGTTCATTTTCTTCGGCAACTAATGCTTCGTGTTTCTCCTTCCTTTTATTTAGCTCGGGACAATGATTCTTGTAGTGACCATACTTTCGACACTTGAAGCATTGTACTTCTGAAATGTCTTTCTCTTTATTTGGCTTCCTCCTTGAACCAAACTTCCTTTTGTTTCTGAAATTATTGAATCTTGTTGTGAAGGCTTGATCATCGTACTTCTTTTGGGGTTTCTCTTTTTGACTAATCCTAGATTCTTCTTGAGCACAGCAATTCCAAAGTTCTTCAAATGTAGGATACTCCTTCCTTCTGTTCATGCTTACGGAAAATGCATCCCATGTCTTGGGAAGACCATTGAGTACTATGTTTACCAATTCCTTCTCTGAAATGATCTCTTCAATATCTTGTAGTTGATCTCTTAACTGAGAGATTCACACAAAGTATGATGTTATGTTGTCATCATCATTCATCTTCATGTCACTAAGCTCATTCTTCAGACTCATTACTTGTCCAATGTTTCTGACTGAGAAGAGGTTTGTTAGGGCATCGTACTTCTTCTTTGATGAGTCAAGATGGGAGATGTAGGGTATCAAGTGGTCTTTTATAGAATCCACTACGATACTCATCTCATTGATGTCACCGTATTTGATCTTCTCCATATCTGCAATGTTCTGTGGTTCCTTCTATTTCCCTTCTTCAAACTCTGGTTTCACGATCTTTCCTTTCATGATATCCAACACTTTATTCTTGGCAAGAATGAGATCAATCCTTGTCTTCCACGCTCTGAAGTTAGAAGCTCCATCTAACTTGTTCTCTGACTTCATAGAGTAAGTCATGGCTTTTTTGACTTGGTCAACCCTAGATTTGACCAAAAGCTCAAACTTCATGTCTTGGCTTTCTAAGAGTACCAGGAGATGTGCTAGGCTAGGGTGCACTGATCTATCTAGAGATTAGGTCAATCCCTTCATTTAAGGTGCCTCAACAAGAGGATTAGGGTTTCTGCAACTGCACCTGCTAGTAACCCTAGTGGCAGTGCTATGGTGACTGCTCCTACTAGAAACCCTAGCGATAGTTCTTCAATGAGCTTAATATCCTTACAGTTATGTTTCCTTCCAGCGATTAGACTGAATGAAGGAGGTGTGGGCCCATAACCTGTTAGAATATTAAGGATTGTGCTCATTTTACCATTGACAATATCTCTATTGTCACCCAACCATAGGTCGAAGCCACCCTCCGAGCACCTTAACATTGATAAAGAATCACTCCAGAAGCAAACCATAGGCTAGATAGCCACACAAAGGGTAGCGCACCTTTCCCCAAGGATAACGCACCAACAAGAGCTGATCAGATAGTCCAAACCCTAGCTAAGAGATATTCCAAGCCAAAACGTAACTGCTAGCTACAGCAGCTACACCGGCAGCTCTCCTCCAAACCTGCGCACAAAAATGGGCACTGTAGTGCGCACGAGTGCTACTCTGCAATTCTGAGACTGCCTGCTAGAATGAAGACTGGCCTCCTGTATTTATAGTAATTCTGGCTAACTTCCTGGGCCGACTTCTCATTCTGAGTATCTATATATTCAGTATATTATTATTTTTTCTCAACGACTTCTTCTCTTGGAGGCTAATAACCTAATGTAAATTATCTTCTTGAGTCGACAAGTCTTCTAGGGTTATTATCCAACTCATTAGGGTTTCTTCTTGCTTCCCGGAGTATTCTATTCTCGCCAGGTTTACACGTGGAGGTAAATACCTCCCGCAACTACCATAATATCAACACTTGTATGCTTAGAAAAATTGTGATTACTATCACTACTTAATCATTTAAGCATACAATCATGAAACATGCAAAACAAGGAGAACACTTGCGAAACATACACAAGACACAGTTTTATAGTGTGAGCGGCACTAGCGGTGCCTAACACCTGGCTTAGTCTTATTATTTCGAAATAGAGTTACAACATGAGCACCACTGGCTCAGTTTACAGCATGGGTAGAGTCCCATGACTCACCTCACCTCACCAAGGGGAAACACTCATACACAAATTCGCCCCATTGGACTTCATTGTCGCAACAATTTTCGCACCCTTCTAGTTTGCCCACCACAAAATTAACCGTCTCTTCTTGTTGCAAGGATCACATCACCAAGAACCCACAAGACTTTGGTTTTTCCTCATAACATGTCTCCCATATACTTGTTGATGCAAACCCCCTTCCCTCTTGGGGCTGCACGACCTCTCGATCCCTGGATATTTCCTTCTTCTAAGTCGGATTGACTCTTCGTGCTCCTGGTTGAACCCAAATCAAATATACACAAGCCCCTCTTTGTTCCCTATGTGCAGGTCCTGACAAACCCGCGGGATAATTTCCACGTGCTCCCAAAACACTATTTTCAGGCGTAAGCCCCTTTGGCGTTAGCCCCTCATTCACACGACCCTGGGTCGTGTCCTTGTGCTAATGCATGATTGCGTGTGCAGGAAAGAGTGGTTTCAAACCAACCCACTTTTCGCCCCGCAATCCTCCTCGTGTTGCCACATATCCATTTACGAATACCGTGGTTCCAATTGCGGCCTGCTCTGGAATAATTATCCTCTGCACAAGATCTAGCCACACAATCCTTCCCATCTATCGATCTCCTATCTCTCGGCGCTTCCTCGTGATCAATGGATGCTATCGAATCTCCTTTCCTTCCATCTATGCACGATCTCAGATCACTGTGATCTGTCGCCACGTAAATCCCGTCTAGATCAACAACTGTTGTTGATTTCGCCTTTCGGGCTTCGGGAGTTTCAATTTTCAAACTTCTCTCTCCTCTATATGGAAATCTCCTGGAGTGGAAGATCTGCTGCCACCTAGCTCCTTGAATCTATGACTAGGATCTCCTCCATGAGTCTGGCCTTCGGGAATCTTGATTCTCATCCTCCACAAGCTCCCTTTGCTAATCTCCTTCTTCGCATGTGACCTTGAACGACGTCCTCACATGAACTCATGAATTCTGTTAAAGATCACACATCTTCAATCCCAGAAATGTTGTGGGACCATTGATCTCCCAATCTTGACGTTACCTCTGGATTGACGGTTCATATATACCCTCTCCAAATCTATGGACCAGATCTCTTAGCGATTCCGGACTTCGGGTGTTTGAAACCTCAACTTTGCTTTCCTCCATACTCCAATCTTCCGGAGTTAATGATCTGCTGGTACCTATCTTGATGAATCAACAACCCTTCTTCTACCTCATATGTTTGAGCTTTCAACTCAGATCTACGGTCCTACGAGCTCCTTCTCGATCAATGGTCGAGATCATCCTTCGGGTCTTCGGACCTTTCCTCCTCTGCTTTTCCCTAGAGTCTCATATTTGACTTTGTGCGTCCACCTTCGCATCAACGACTCTCGTCATTTCCAGGACTTCAGCCTTCGGCGATTTCAAATCTCAACAGCCACAAACCTCTGAAGTGACATCTTTCAGAGTGTTGGATCTTCTGACACCTATCCTCTCTTGATCCAACGTTTTTCAATGGTTGTCTAATAGAGTGACTCTCAATCCTCCACACGTCCCTTTGCAGATCAATAACCCGCGTTCTTCCTTTGGGATCAACAACCCTTAATTATTTCGGCCTTCGGCACTTCGGGATATTCCAAAACACTAATTCACAAAAACCCTGGAGTACAATCCTCCGAAGTTCACGATCTGGTGACACCTGTCCTCTTCCATATCGACGGCTACCATTATTTTTGGTTGTTCGGGCTTCGGTGATGTCAAACCTTTCTCCTCTGTGTTCTCCCGTAGTGAATTCTCCCAGAATTCATGATCTTTCGCCACACACCCCCTTTCTATATCTGACAGCTCAGATTCTCTTTGGGCATTCACGATTCAACAGTTTCAATTCTTAAACTGAAACCCCAATGCAAATTTCCTCGGAGCTCGTGATCTGGTGACAAGTGTCCCCTCTGCAGATCGACGAACCTAGGCTCTTCAGTTGTTCGGCCTTCAGGTGTTTCAAAGCTACACCTTCGCCTCCTTCTAGATATCACAACCCGTTGACACGTATTCCCTCTGAATCTAACGATCCATATTCATTTCGGCCCTTCGAGCTTCGGTCTTCAAAAGTTTCAACTTCTATGTGCACTCATTTATCCTAGAGCATTGTCACACACCCACTACGGCAACTAAAAATTTATTTTTGTCTTTTCTTCGAGGGACAGAATCCCTAAAGTTCTACGGGGCTTAGTGCAGACCATCCCTCCCCTTATCCTCCTCCAAGTGACCACAACCTCACCTTAGCGCAAGCGCCTTTCGCAACTCGTGAGTTGGAGAGTCAAGGCTCTCGACTCCTCTTTCTCCAAACGCCGATACCCGAAATGCGATATGGGTATGGCTCCCTCCTCGCTAGCACCTGCTACATGTAACCGAAGGCTAGGCTAAACACTAGCACTACTCACATCTCATGACTTTGCGAGTTGGAGTGTTGAGCCCTCGTGCTCCTCCTTTGCAAATCCCCGAAACACGATAAGTCAACAATGGGTTGACTCTTTCCCAGGTGACATGTGTCCACCTGTCACCCGCTTCCACCTTTCTCTGGGCACTTGTTGTTATGCCACCTTTCAACCACGTGGTCCCCACCTAACGAATGTGCCACATGTTTTCACGAGCCCTCGATGCTCAGCACTTCACGACTTCTGCAGTCGAAAATAAATTCTTTCAACCTTTAACCCTTGATACGCGATACCACGCAGAGGTTCTAATCCAATGGTTCTCCCATGGCTTGGATCCAATGACCACGATCACGTCGCGATTTCGTGAATTCGTGCAGCCCTAACCTTGACCACTCCAAGTCACAAGTCAGCGAAATGCTACCTGATTGCCACGCGTCCTGTGCCGATGGACGGTTCCGAATACTTCGGGACTTTCAGGACATTGTCGAGTCCACTCTCCTACCTATGCAAAGGTTAAGATCGACGATCAATAGAGCTCCGTCAGATCCTTGGATCTACGGTCCTAGATCCCATCGCTACTTGCGAAGGCTAAAAGGGTTGAGGTGTTAAAGCCTACGCTCCTCCTGTAGATCCATCGGTCTTGACAGATTTGGGGTATTTCCGAAAGGATTCCAACCGTTCGTATACCAAACGATGGGGTATTCTCTTTTGATAATTGGACTCACTATCCTTTTTGAGCTTGAATCATGAAATTCAACCTCTCAGAGCTTCAAAATCCCACGACTCCGAGACCTTAGAGAGCTACTCTTTCTTGCGTAAGGTTTCCAGACCTAGATCGCATGAACCTTCAGACGGTTCTTGGGCAATTGTCCTTGATCTTAGTCGAGTCTCTGGGTAAAGGTTCGGTACAGTTTCAAGGTTTATGGGGTAATTCTCAGGGAAGAGTACTCTCGAGGAGCCTTCCCAAAGTATTACAAGAATCAAGCAAACAAGACGATTCTCGGTGGAGAGAACTCATGCCCCAGACTTAATCATTTGTACAGAAACCAACTATGGCATGTATGTATACAGATGCATCCATTATTTCCAGTCTAAAACACTAGGCAATCATTCCACACATAATCATTATGGGCATATAAACATGAGCATGTATTCATGATATTCAATTCAAAATACAAGGCATAAAACACTTATCAGATCCACCAGGTGTGATGCAACTACTGAGAGGGGTGCTCGTTTACACCCAACCGTAGGCTCAATGACTCCAACCGGATTTACCACTAGCCACCCCCGAGCTAGACCACGATGCTTTGAGATTCAGTCTCCTACTTCCAGCTCAACGAAAGTCAAGGACGAAGGTTACTCTCCTTCTCCTGATACAGAAAAATAATCCAGGATGAAGGTTACTCTCCTTCTCCTATGTTCAAAACTCCCTGTGTTTCCAGACTTTCTCCAGTTCTCTTCCGCGATCCCTGTCGTGCGCGCTCTCTATCTACCCTTTACCACACTTCCTCTCTTGCCTTTTTCTCTCCCAGATTATGTGTGGCATGAATTTCCCCATTCCTGGTTAGGTCTGAGATGTTTTACAGATGGGCAGTTCACCCCCATCCCCTCATTAACTCTTGAGGAGCCTCCCCACCTACCAATCTGATGGAAAATCCATTCTAGGGTCAGAGATTTGCTTTGGTCTTTGAGCAAGTAAAAACCAGTACGGTACTGGCTCGGTGGAAGTTAACGCAACCATTCCAGGTCCCTTCCACCACCTCTCATTAGCCATCATGGTCTCTTTTAGCACATCCCCCTCCCAGCAGTCATGCAACACATATTCATAACATCATTTACATTCATCGACCTTTTGTACAAAGGTCCATCAAATCAAACATTCACATCTTTGAGTTTGCCATAGTTCTTGGCCAATATAGTTATTTTTACAGACTGGGGGAAACAGGGTGTTACAAGCATCTTCACCCGAACTTGATGGATTTCCACCACACTTCCTCCCAAATTATGGATAGTCCCAAATGACTTAAGGACTTCAGGACTTTTAGCAAGTCCACTCTTCTGTGTGTGTGCACAGTGTTAAGGCTCCAACACCTCCATCTGGATCCAATGATTGTTGATCCTCTGCAACTCAATCCAACGGATAGGATCTGTTCTTCTCCTTTGCGCTTCCTCTGTTCAATGGACATTGAACTAATGGTCCAAGATCCTCCCCACAACCGATCAGATGGTTGTTTTTCGCTCCTCCTCCTGAGTTTTTTATTTCTTCTGACTTGGAATATTTTGTCAGTCTTCAAAGGTTTTTGACCTTTGAACTTTCTCCCGCGAACCCAACTATCTTGGGTCTCACTTACGCTCTTTCAAGTGTTATCTCTTCTGAGATTTTGGACTTAGAATAAGTCCATCCCCTATGCACTCTGTGCGTTATCTCTTCTGATCTTGTCCCCTTCAAAGGTTTCGATCTCCCACGCACTCCTTGCATTTCTGGGATTTCGTCAAACTTAGATCCGAAGGATTTCTTGGAAATAAATTCTTCTTGCGCTCCTGGCGTTCTTTGCTCAATGCACACCTTACAGATTTGCTTCTTACAAAGTATTCAATAACTCTGTTTCTTCCTGAACTCAACACAGAGTTCCCTTAGTTCACACTTTCACCCACTCGATGCCCACCTGATAGAGCTTTACAGAGTTCTCAGTAACTCTAGTTCTCTCTGAACTCAACAAAGAGTTCTTCTGGTGCACTCCTTGCACTTCTATTGATGAACGTTCAACAATATCTCTCCTAAGCTTTTCCTGAGGTTAACTCACATCTGTCAACGCACTCTTTGCGGATTGTGTGCACTCCTTGTGCTTGGAAGCTCAAAATGAGAGAAACAATTGAAACTCATTCAATACTTCATCAGTTCACGCATTCACAACATGAATGACATAAAAACATAACAATAAACACAAACATACAAACACACCATGTGAAGGAAAAACTGTTTTTCTATTATCTCTGTGTGTCTATACAAATGTTCACGAAAACTGGACTGCAACAGAGTCTCAGTTCTCTCAAGTTCTCTCTTAGAACTATTCTACCTTCTAAGTCTCATAAGACTCTCTCTACCCGAGATCTCTCTCTCAAGTCTCCTAATTACAAAAAGAGGGCTCTACGAGCTTATCCTCTTCACCGCCTTAGTGCTATCACTGTCTCAGTTACGACACCATACTTCTACGACTACATTCCATAAATGTTTATCCAAACCTGACTATGATTTGGACCTATTGTAGGCAACCATTTAAGGAGACTCTATCCACTACATGTACAAAGGAATGGCCTGGCATTTACAGCCTTACAACATGAAAATATGTATTCAATCATAGTTCAAATTTTAAAAATGGCAGGGTTGGTGCCTCTCCCTTTCTCCATTGCATGTTTGTGTGCTGGCGTGATGGAACATTTGCTAAGGTGGAGTGATTCTCTTGCATCATACTCCACTTCTGTGAAAAATTCTTGAGCTCCTGATCATGATCTCCTCTTTTCCAGTGTTGAAATCCTCCTGGATCCCAAACTCTTCCTTGGAGTTGTCCTCTTGCTCCTCTGCTTTGTGGTTGCCCTTGTTGCTACTTCTTCTTCTCCTTATTCTTCCATGTTTCTGTTGTAGGTTCTCCTCTGTTTAGCTCCCCTTTTCTGACTGCTTATGTTGACCTCAACATCATCTTTCTGATCTCCTCTATCACCCTGTCCAATTGCTCTAGTGGTTGGTTCTCCTTATGTAGTCTTCTCAGCTGCAACTCTTCCTTATTAGTGGGTGGATCGACTTGATCTCCCATGTTGTCTTTATTTCCTCTTGTGGCAATAAGTTGCCACTCTTTTGCAGACTCTAGTTCCATAGTTTCAGCTCTGATTTGTCGCTCAGCTCCTCCCATGACAGATTGGCTTCTGCCAGCTCCTCTTGCGTTGGTTCAAGTCCAACTTCTTCCAATTGCTCCTCTGGCTGGTATGCTCCTTCAGCTGTCTCCAATCTGATCTGATGGATGTGTTGGATTTGCACCATTACCCTTCTCTCTATGGCTTCCAATTATTCATATAGATCAGCAAGGTCTATGCTATATGTTTATCTTTCTGTTGCAGGCTCCAGTGTTGCAGTCATCTCTGTTTGAGCTTCCAGGATGAAAGTTTTGAGCCATTATTATGAATTCTCCTCTCCTTTTGCTGGGGTATAAATCAGTGTCTGCTCCATTTATTCCTCTTATCCTTGGGAAACTTCTAATATCTGCTCCATCATCATGATAGTCACTGTTGGTTGTCCTTCTCCTGCTATTGCATCTGTAACACATGCTATGGCTTCAACTGGGCTATCTGGTAGGAATGTCTTGATACCTCCAATAATCAGAATGCTCCTCTGATCCTCTTCTCGGATGGTGAGAGTATTTAACTTCTCATCATCTTCATTCACATGGTCTACAAATCCACATGAATCTTCACCTATCAACAATCCTCGCTGACATGAACTCACTTCTGAGCTCCTAAGACTTTCTGACGGTCTCATTTATTTCCCTCTGCCCACTTGGCAATTTGGGACTTCTCTTCTAACCACTTGGCATTCTATGAGATCAAATGATACCATATCATTTCCCATCTGGAAATCTGAACTTTCAGCACTACTCCTCTGGTAGTATACGAGACCTTCCACGGATCTCTTTCCATTTCCCACCTGGCAACTTGAAAGTCCATTTCTGCCCACTTGGCAGTTTATGAAATCCTCTGCTAATATCATATCATTGCCCACCTAGAAATATGAATTTCCACTGCTATCCTCCTGAAAGTCTATGAGATCCTCCAATGATCTCATTTCATTTCCCACCTGGCAATTTGAAAATTCATCTCTACCCTCCTGGCAGTTTATGAAATCTTCATTTGATCTCACCTACTCCTCATCACTGAGGTTCCTTCCAGTTTCTGGTCCACAGATGTGAACCACTTCCTCTTCATATCTGAGGCTTTCGACATACCTCATCCACCTATTGAACAGTTGTTGTTGTCCTCTGGCCAACAATCTCTTGACTGGCCACTTCACCTCACTTGACTAGCCAACAATCTCTTCTTCATGGGCCATTCATATACCCAATGCACTTTAGAATTTTTATGCACTTTTAATGTTAGCTGCTCCATCCTCTCTCTTATTTCATTGAGCTCCAGATCCATCTTTGGATTTCTTTTCTTATTGTGGCCTTCTCTTTGAACACACTCATGGCCTTCAGTATCTATTTCCACCTTCTACCTACCCTCCTGGCAATTCTATGGATCACTCTACATCTACGAGCATGTCCATCTTCTCTCATAGCTCACTTGGTTGTTTAAATTTCTGTTATTGTTGTGCACATGAAACAACCTTCTCCTTTGCCCGCTGTCTACGGGCAAACCTTCACTTATGATACCATATAATGTTATCAATTCATCTCCTTTCATCATCTCTCCTTTGTCTGTTGTCTGCAAACAAAATAACGGCCTCCTCCTCTTTCTCTTTTGTCTGAAATCTAAAGATGAAAATTCAGCTCTGATACCACTTGATGGTGTGTATCAGAGTATATCCTTTCTCTGTTCTCTGCTACAAAAATAAACAATCTGTGCTCTGATACCACCTGATGCAGACCCCCTTCCTTCTAAGGGCTGCGCGACCTCTCGATCTCTAGATCTTTCCTTATTCTGAGTTGGATCGACTCTTCAGGATCCTAGTTGAACCCAAATCAAATATACATAGGCCCCTCTTTGTTCCCTGTGTGCAGGTCCCGATAGACCCATGGGATAATTTCCATGCGCTCCCAAAACATCAGTTTCAGGCATAAGCCCCTTTGGCGTTAGCCCCTCCTTCATATGACCCCGGGTCATGTCCTTGTGCTAATGCGCGATTGCGGGCGTGGGCAAGAGTGGTTTCAAACCAACCCGCTTTTCTCCCTACAGTCCTCCTCATGATGCCACTTATCCATTTACAAATACCATGGTTCCAATTGCGGCCCGCTCTGGAATAATTATCCTTTGTGCAAGTTCTGTCCCCGCAATCCTTCCCATCTATCAATCTCCTATCTCTCGGCGCTTCCTCACGATCAACGACTGTTATCGAATCTCCTTTCCTGCCATCTACGCACGTTCTCAGATCATCGTGATCTGTCTCCACGTAACTCCCCTCTAGATCAACGGTTGTCGTTGATTTCTCCTTTCAGGCTTCGGGAGTTTCGATTTTCAAACTTCTCTCTCCTCTATATTGAAATCTTCCGGACTAGAAGATCTGCTCCCACCTAGCTTCTTGAATCTATGGCCAGGATCTCCTCTATGAGTCCAGCCTTAGGGAATCTTGATTCTCAATCTACACAAGCTCCCTTTGCTAAGCTCCTTCTTCGCATGTGACCTTGGATGACGTCCTCACATGAAATCGTGACTTTTGTTAAATCTCATGCACCTTCAATCCCCGAAATTCTGTGGGACCATCGATCTCCCAATCTTGATGGTACCTCTGGATTGACGGTTTAGATATTCCCTCTCCAAATCTATGGACCATATCTCTTCGCGATTCTGGACTTCGGGTGTTTGAAACATCAACTTCGCATTCCTCTGTACTTCAATATTTCGGAGTTAACGATCTGTTGGCACCTGTCCTACTGAATCAATGGCCCTGCTTCTACCTCAGATGTTTGACCTTTCAACTCAGATCTACGGTCCTACGACCTCCTTCTCGATTAACGGTCGAGATCATCCTTCGCGTCTTCGGACCTTTCCTCCTCCTCTTTTCTCCAGAGTCTCATATTTGATGTTGCCTTTCCACCTTTGCATTGATGACTCTCGTTGTTTCTGAGACTTTGGCCTTCGGCGATTTCAAATCTCAACAACCACAAACCTTCCAAGTGAAATCTTCTGGAGTGTTGGATATTCGGACACCTGTCCTCTCTTGCTCCAACGACTGTTCAATGGCTGTCTAACGGAGTGACTCTCCATCCTCCACGCATCCCTTCGTAGATCAACGACCCACATTCTTCCTTTGGGATCAACGGCCCTTAATCATTTTGTCCTTTGATGCTTCGAGATATTCTGAAACACTAATTCACAAAAACCCCGGAGTACGATTCTCCAAAGTTCACGATCTGGTGACACTTGTCCTCTTCCAAATCAATGGCTATCGTTTGCTTCGGTTGTTCAGGCTTCGGTAATGTCAAACATTTCTCCTTCGCGTTCTCCTGAAGTGACTTCTCCCGGAATTCACGATCTTTCACCACGCATCCCCTTTTTATATTTGACGACTCAGATTCACTTCGGGTATTTGTGATTCGACAGTTTCAATTCTCAAACTGAAACCCTAATGTAAATTTCCTCGGATCTCGTGATCTGGTGACAAGTCTCCCCTCCACAGATCAACGACCCTCAGATCTTCAGCTATTCATGCTTCAGGTGTTTAAGTGTTACACCTTTGCCTCCTTCTGGATCTCATGACCCGTTAACACGTATTCCCTCTGAATCTAACAATCCAGATTCATTTCATCCCTTCGGGCTTCGGGCTTCAGAAGTTTCAACTCCTCTATTAGCTCATTTCTCCCGGAGCATCATCACCCAAACTTGATGGATTTTTGCCACACGCTCTACCAAATGATGGATGGTCCCAAATGACTTCGAGACTTTTAGCAAGTCCACTCTCCCGTGTGTGCATAGTGTTAAGGCTCATGCACCTCCCACCGGATCCAACGATTGTTGATCCTCTGTGCCTCGATCCAACAGATGGGATCTATTCTTCTTCTCTTCGCTTCCTCTATTTGTTGGACGCTGATCTAACGGTCCAAGCTCCTCCCCACTACCGATTAGAAGGTTTTTTTCGCTCCTCCTCCTGATCTTTTTATTTCTTCCAACTTGGAAGATTTCTTCAGTCTTCAAAGGTTTTCGGGAGAAAAATGGTCTTATTCTCAAGAAATCTAATTTGAACCAATTTGAAGAGAATTTGAGCCCCTCATGCCCTTTTCCGCGTCAGGTACGACACACATATTTCTTAGGTGACTGTTGATATTATGGGGACTACAGGAGGTATTTACCTCCACATGTAACCCTGACGAGAATAGAATATTCTGGGAAGCAAGAATAAACCCTAAAGCATTGGATATAACCCTAGAAGACAAGTCAACTAAAGGAAATATTTAATATTAAGTGTTTAGCCTCCAGAATGAGAATTCGGTCCAGACAGTTCAGGAAAAACAATATAAATACAGGAAACTAGATCTCATTTTTCACCTCACCTCTCATAACTGCATATGGCCAGTGGTGCACAAGTTTGAAGAGGAGTTGCAACTGACAGATATCGGTTTTGACTTGGACTTTCTCTTGGTTATGGTTTGGAATTTCCGCTTGGATTTTGGTTATTATTTCTTGGTGCACTAGCCCTAGAGAGAGGTGTGCTACCTTGATTGGCTATTAAGCCTAGGGTTTTCTTCCAAAATCATTCTCTATCAAGGTTAAGGTGCTCGGGGGTGGCTTCGGCCTATGGCTGGGTGACAATATTGCTATATTGTCTATGGTTAAACGAGAAAATCTATTATTTATAACAATTTATGGGCCCACACTATCTTTGGACAGTCTAACTGCTGGAAGATAGATTGGGAGGATTTTCTCAGTTATAGTTGCAGTTGCAGCCAATTTTTGCTGCAAAAACGAAACCCTAACCCTCTTGTTGAGGCACCTTAAGTGAAGAGATTGACCTAATTTATGGATATCCTAGTGAACCTTAACCTAGCGCACCTCCTGGTACTCTTAGCAACCTAAGACGTCAAGTTTGAGTTTTTGGTCAAAGTCAAAGGTTGACCCAGTCAAAGCAGTCATGACTTACTCTATGAAGTCAGAAAACAAGTTAGAAGGGGCTTCTAACTTCAGAGCATGGAAGACAAGGATTGATATCATCCTTGCCAAATAATAAAGTGTCGGATATCGTGAAAGGAAATATCGTGGAACCACAGTTTGAAGAAGGAAAAGACAAGGAACCTTAGAGCATTGCAGTTATGGAGAAGTTCAAAGACAATGACATCAATTCTATGAGTATCATGGTGGACTATGTAAGAGACCACTTTATACCCTACATCTCTCATCTTGACTCATCTAAGATGTACAATTCCCTAACTAACCTCTTCTCAGTTAGAAACATTGGACAAGTAATGAGTCTGAAGAATGAGCTTCGTGACATGAAAATGAATTATGATGATAACATAACATCATACCTTGTGAGAATCTCTCAGTTAAGAGATCAACTACAAGCTATTGAAGAAATCATTTTAGAGAAGGAACTAGTAGATATAGTACTCAATGGTCTTCCCAAGACATGGGATGCATTTGCCACAAGAATGAACGCAAGAAAGGATTATCCCACAGTTGAAGAACTTTGGACTTGTTGTGCATAAGAAGAATCAAGGATTAATGCAAAAGAGAAACCCCAAAAGAAATACGATGATCAAGCTTTCACAACAAGGTTCAAGAATTTCAGGAATAAGAAGAAGTTTGGTTCAAGGAAGAAACCAAATCAAGAAAAGGATATGTCAAAGATATAATGCTTCAACTGTCGAAAATATGGTCACTACAAGAACCATTGTCCTAAGTTAAAGAAATGGAAGGAAACAAACGAAGCAACAGTTGTCGAAGAAAGGGAACGAAAGTCGAGTAGGATAAAACAAACTTCTTCTTCTAAAACAAGGTAACAACATTCTCCATAATTTTTGTACATACCATGTTTACATAGTTTTTGTACATATCTTGCATATGTATTTCTTAGAAGATAAGATGTTCAAGGAGAAACAATACCTATGGAAGAATAACAAGATAAAGATTTCTATCATGATGACTACAAGTCAAGCAATACACATGAAAAGATGAAGTACATTGGCAACCCTTGGTAACAATTTATGTGGAAGATATTACATAAGTAACAACTATAAGATAAGAATCAAACTTGAAGAAACCTGGAAGAAGTAAAAATAGAAAGAAGTCAGTAATCAAGAAGAAATTAGAAGATGTGTGACACTTTGGATAAGGCAATAAGGATGCAAACAGAAGCATGGAATCTCTTAGATGAAGGGAGTTGATTATATAATTCCAAAAGAAGAGCATGCATTCATGCATGAAGCAAGGATTAGGAGGGAGATACTCCTAAATAATATGATCCACTAAAGTATCTATCCATGTTCCCATTGATGGTAGCAGCCATGAAAAACAACACGTGTTCAGTTTGACTTTAGAAGAAGTCTTCTTCAAGAAGCCTTAAAGTATCCCTGGTTGTCCATTCACATCCATGATCTTATGATGAAAGGAAGAAGTTGGAATCTTCAGGGCGTGAAATATATAGAAAAAATCCATGGACCCAAGAGCTAAAGAGAAACATGAGGAAGAACGTGAATATTCCAAGAGAGAAAGAAAAACTAGAACAACCAGTCATTATATCAAGTATCACAAGACTACCAGCTTGTTTTGAATCCACTAGAAGCAATCAAGCAGAAGAAATGAAAGTTGTGATGAATAGAAGCATTGCGAGATTCAGAACTAGAGGTTCTCCCAAATGGAGGGAGAAGACTATGATGACAACTTGTTCCCGTAGACCAGATATACCTCTATCAGAGCCATTATATCTCTTACAGTATCCATGGATTGAAGTTAACATCATTTGGTTGTAAAATATTGTTCTCCCAATAGAGCACTTGAGGAAGAAGCTTATATAAAGAAATCTCAAGGTTTTGAGGTATACCATAAAGAAACCCATGTATGCAGATATAAGAAGACCTTGTATCGATTCAAACAACTTAATACAGAGTATCTCATATACATCATAAGCATGGTGAAAACTTTCTATGACAGAGATAGTGTATTCGAATAGTTACTCAAAAGTCTGGTATGATGGATTGCTAAATCCATGACAAACTCTCATGATGACAGAAGAAGTGCTACTTGGATATGTTTCAGTTTGAGCCTTTCCACGATGTCATGAGATAGTAGGAAACAAAAGTATTGAATTCAACCATGATATATTATGATGATTAAAGCTATATGAAGCCTTCAGAGAAAACCAGTGTTCCAGACAAAGCCAAAGTACATTGATATCAAGCATTACATTCTTTGTGATGAAGTCCAGAAAAGAGAAGTGGTTCTCCAATATATCTTTATAGATGAGAAGATAGAAGATATTTCGGTAAAGCCTCTATCCAAGATGAAAAATTTTGTGTACTCAAGAGACAAGATGGAGCTCGTGGAGATGACTTCCTTATTGAAAAAGGAAGAGATTACTCCCAGGTTGAGAGGGAGCACTGATGTGTTATTGATTTATGGACAGTCATTTTTTTTTTCAGTTCAAAAAATGGTCCAGGATGAGCAGTTCCTTTCCAGTTCGGAAAGTGGTTTGAGATTTTTGACAGACATGCATTTTCCAGTTCGGAAAATGGTCCAGATCAGACAATCATTTTCATAATGAAAATGTTCTGATAGATTGTTGATGTACCATATACAACGATTCCCCTTATGGTCAGTGTGGGGTAATGTTCTAGGACAATCATTCTTCTTGGCAATCACTCTAAGTAGTGGTCAAGTAGAATGGTCTGCCTCACTGGGAAGTCATTCTTTCGAAGTTCACAATTGTGAGAAGTTTGAAAAGAATGGTCCATTTTGGAGGTTGGTGTAGGACAATCATTTCCATTAGGAAATGGTCCAGACAGTCATTCCCTAGGGAAGACTCATTCTCTCCAGGTTGCACTATGTTTAGTGCCGGAGGAATGACCCAGTTAGGTGAATGGTCCAGGTTCAACAATTAGGGACAAGCATTTCCTAGGGCAGACTCATTCTATCTAGGTTGCACTATGTTAGTGCCGAAGGAATGGCCCAGTTAGGTGAATGGTCCAAGCTCATAAATCAGGGTTAGTTATTCTTCTATGCTTGAGAAGAATAGTTCAGATAGCCCATGGATGATGTTTTACTTTCTAAGGGCAGATGCTCTTCTAGATATCACACATGTGAGTGGAAGAATGGCCCAGATAACTCAGTTTATATCATGATATTGTTTTCTATGCAGGTTGATATCAGATGATATGATTTTATGGAGACTGTATGTCTCTAGAGAATAGCTGTATGCTATTTTGGTGGATGTGTTCCACTAGTTGTGACTATGTGTCACTGATTAAGTAGTTGTGTGCTACTTGGTATGGTAGTGTACCACTGGATTGTAGTTGTATAATACTATGGATAGACACAGTTGTGTTCTATTGAATGACATTGTTCTGATTTCCATGTAGACTATCAGTAGTGCTAAAAATGATTATCAGCTAGATGGATAGTCAGTGTGCTTCTGCATTGACATTCTCCAGGTAAAGAATGGTCCAGACATAACAGATTGATGGTGGACAGGTATTCTCTCTGTGGAGAATGGTCCAGGTTGACAGTCTGTTGACATGTCATGGACTAGTATTTTCCTAAGGCACAGATTGTGGCCTGATTAGGAAAATGGTTTAGGACTGATATTTTCTAAGGCATATAGGTGAGATAGATCTATATGGTACATATGACTCGATTAGAAAATAGTCCTAGATTGAAATTCCTATAGGAATGGTCTATGTAGTCCATGCCGTAGCTTTTAGCATCCGTTGGGATAACCATTCTTCTAGGACATATGTTTGTATCACTCTATTGAGTGAGTGACTTATTCAACATCATGCCTAATTACTCAGATGGAGTATGGCTTCTAGAGATGATGCAGTTGATGCTATCAAATGATAGTATTAATGGTGCTTGTGATCTAATCATGAGATATCATGTACGACTATGATGATGCTACCGATTGAATGGTATGTTTGTGCTCAATACCATTGCCTTCAATAGCTCCCTAGCTAGGAGGGAGTGTTTATATTATGGTAGTTGTGGGAGGTATTTACCTCCACATGTAACCCTAGCGAGAATAGAATATTCCAGGAAGCAAGAAGAAACCCTAAAGCATTGGATATAACCCTAGAATACAAGTCAACTAAAAGAAATATTTACTATTAAGTGTTTAGCCTCCAAAATGAGAAGTCGGCTCAGACAGTTCAGGAAAAATAGTATAAATATAGGAAACTAGATCTCATTTGTCACCTCACCTCTCATAACTACATAAGGCCAGTGGTGTGCAAGTTTGAAGAGGAGCTGCAGCTGCAGCTGTTGCAACTGGCAGATTTCGGTTTTGACTTGGACTTTCTCTTGGTTATGGTTTGGAATTTATGCTTGGCTTTTGTTTATTCTTGCTTGGTGCGCTAGCCCTGGAGAGAGGTGCACTACCTTGATTGGATATTAATCCTAGGGTTTGCTTCCATAATCATTCTCTTTCAAGGTTAAGGTGCTCGGGGGTGGCTTCGACCTATGGTTGGGTGACAATATTGCTATATTGTCTATGGTTAAACAAGCACATCTATTATTTATAACAGTGACTTGTATTGAGTTGCTCATATGTGTATTCAGATTGACTAATTCTGCGGCTCGAACACTGTACCTTTGATGCCTGATTGGTGAGTATTTAGTTGTTTTACCGATTGCAAGATGATTCGGGTGAAAATTTAGAAAGAAGGTGGTATCATGATGGTTGCGAAGGTTGACCATGATCACCTCATAAAGCTGCTGATAATCGATGAGAGTGGTAAGAAGCTTACAAAGCCTACCCACTACTCTTAAATTCCATGTAGAACCTTTAAATTAAAACTAACATACTCCCTAGGCACTAGAATAGGAATGCCGAAGTAATGAAAGAGTGGTGTGCACAGTGATGAAAGAGCAGTGAAAAGAAAAGTAAGTAAAATAATAGAAAAGAGATTTTATGTAAGTAAATTGGCGTGTTTATTTTTTTCGAAACACTCATAGCATTTTGGTATGGCAAGTAGAATACATGCATGTTTTCTGAAAAATCTTGAATTAATAAAGCAAAACATATTGTAAATATATTAAAAAAATGTTGTAATTGGAGACCATTACAACATTGGTATATCTGTAATGGGGGACCATTACAACGATGCATCTTCTAATTTCAAAAATTGGTATTTGTATCATAAACCATTAA
>ML805294.1:181636-198131 GCA_009831015.1 Picea engelmannii
ATCTAAGGGTAGATCCTAGAGCTTAAACATGAATAGCCATGGAGGAACTTCAACCAATAAGGCCCCCCTATTCAATGGAAGAAACTTTGCCTTCTGGAAAGTTAGGATGAGAACCTACATAATGGATTTAGGTGCAGATGTTTGGGATGTGGTAGAGTCTGGTTATGTAAAGCCAGTTGTACTAGCTTCTAAGGATGACAAGCTAGAATTCAGCTTCAATGCTAAGGCTATGAATTCTTTTCTGAGTGGGCTTGCAGAAGCAGAATTTGTAAAAGCTATGCACTTAGAATCTGCCAAAGAAATGTGGGAAAAACTCATTAGTAGTTATGAAGGTAATGAGAAGGTAAAGGATGCCAAGCTTCAAACCTACATATTACAGTTTGAACAAATAAATATGAAAGAGGATGAATTTGTTGGGAAGTACTTTCTGAGATTTGAAGAACTAGTAAATGCAATGAAAGGACTTGGTTAAAAAATTGAGGAAGCCTCTTTAGTTCAGAAAATTTTGAGATCTCTGCCAGATAGGTTCAACCCAAAGGTCTCTACTATAGAAGAACTTAATGATCTAAAATATCTTCCTTTTGATCAACTTCTAGGAACGTTGACTGCATATGAAATGAGGATAGGTAAAGATAAACCCACCTCTAGAGAAGCATCATTTAAATAGGATAAGAATGAGGATTCTGATCCTGATGAAATTGAAGCAAAATTTGTGAAAAGACTAAAGAGCAAGTACCAAGGCAATTTTCCCTTGAAATTTTTTAACTGTGGAAAGATAGGTCACTTTTCATCTAAATGTCCACGCAAGAAGAAGGACTAGAACTCTGAAGGTGAAGAGAAGTACAAATCCAAGAGATTTGGTAAAAAGAAAAGTTTATGTGTAAACAATGATGACTCTTCAGGAGACAAAGATAGTGACTCTTCTTGTGAAGATAAGGTTAATGACTTTATGTTTATGGCCAAAGAGGATTATGATAATAAAATCATAGGAAGTGATGTTAATGATGAAGAATTTGTGGTTGACTTGGAAGGACAACTGATCAGTGCCCTAGAAGAAATTGCTAGACTCATATTTAAGAAGAAAAAGAAAAAACAATTGCTGATACAGTTCAAGAAAGACAGTAAAAAACCTGATGAAGACTTTTCCCTGCTAAAAGTGGAATTAGAAGAAGCAAAGAAAATAGAGGACATTATGAAACAACAATTATTAGAGAAGAAGGCAAGATGTGAAGCCTTGGAAGAAGAGGTAGTAAAAAACAAAAAAGAGATGGAGAATTTTAAAGCATTGTATCTCCAAAATATTCCAAGCATTAAAGCCTTAGCGGAACTAAATGACATTCTGAGCAAACAAAGATCTCCTTTGTTGAAGATTGGTTTAGTTTATGTAAGTGGTTCAAGCAACAAACACCTAGAAAGCAAAGAGCCAGTAAAGATGATCAAGTTCCAAGTCAGCAGGCAATCAGACCATGTTAGTACTCTGCCACCAAAAGATAATAAAGACAAAATGATCCCTGATAAAAAACAAAGATATCAGAAGATGGAGCAACAAATGCCAAAAAGAAGGCCATCCTTCAGGTACCAAAATTTCTTCCATGGTTACTGCTTTTACTGCTCTAATTTGGGTCACAAGATTGCAAATTGTCAAATTAAGTTTAGAGACATGCAACTGAGGAGGTCAAGAGATAAACAATCTTTGCGACATAAAACTAAGCAACCAATGAGTAGAAAACATTACACCAATCACTTCGACATATTAAACAATGATATTGAATGTTATAATTGTCATAACTTCGTCCACAAAGCTACAAACTGCCATCTGAAGAATTACAAAGAAGATCCAAGGATAAAACCCTTAGCTAGAAATGCCAGCACATGGAAAAAGAAAGATAGTGAAAAATGTGGTCTAGTACTTTCAGCTCAAAAACAAGAAGACACCTGGTATATAAATAATGGATGTTCCAAGCACATGACTGGAGACAAGGATAAGTTTGTGTCTATAAGTAAAAGAAAAATAGGAAATGTGACCTTCGAAAATGATGAACCAGGTAAAATCAAGGGTAAAGGGATGGTGAGTTTAAGTAATGGCAAAGGGAAAGCTCAAGATGTGTTGCTTCTAGATGGGCTGAAACATAATTTGCTCAGTGTAATTCAAATGTGTGACAAAGGATGTGAAGTGGTGTTCACTTCCAAAGATTGTAAGATAAATTCTATAAACTCAGAACAAGTGGTGGCTAAAGGAATAAGGACATATAATAATGTATATGTGTTGAAAGAAGATAGAGAAGAGTGCCATCTAAGAAAACAAGATGAAAGTTGGTTATGGCATAAAAGACTTTGACATATAAACTTTGACCACTTAATCAAGCTCAAAAATATTGAGGCAGTAAAAAATCTTCCAAGAATATCAAAGCCACAAGATTATGTGTGTAAACCCTGCCAAGTAGGAAAGCTAACCAGGACACAGTTTAAATCCAAGAGCTCTACTTCAACAAAGAAACCACTCCAATTAGTTCATATGGATTTATGTGGACCATCAAGACAGGAAGGCACAGGGAAGGAAAACTACTTCATCCTGATCATTGATGATTACTCCAGACTCACTTGGGTTGCTTTTCTCAAAGAAAAAGATGAAGCATTTGAGAAATTTAAAATATTTAAGGCTTTAATTGAGAATCAAACATGCAACAGGTTAAAGGCAGTAATATCAGATAGAGGAGGAGCATTTATGTCAAGTGATTTCAAGGAATTCTGTAATAAACATGGGATCAAAAGAGAATACACAATCCCAGGAATTCCACAGCAAAATGGAGTAGTTGAGATGCAAAACAGAATAGTTCAGCAAATGACCAGGTCAATGATGAATGAGAAGAACATTGGTCAAACCTACTGGGTAGAAGAAATACACACAACAATCCATATTCTTAACAAATCCCACCTCAGACCACATAGTGACAAGACACCTTATGAACTGTGGTATGGAAGACTTGCTTCAATCAAACACTTCAAAGTCTTTGGGAGTAAGTGCTACATAAAGAATAATAATGAAAACCTTGGTAGGTATGATGACAGGGCTGATGAAGGCATATTTTTAGGATATGCTACCAATAGTAAAGGATATAGATGATTTAATAAAAGATTGTATAAATTAGTTGATTGCATTGATTTAAAGGTTGATGAAGGAGTCCCAGTAAGAGAGGTGAGTAATATTGAGTCTGCTACAAAGGACACAGATGAAGTTGAAGATGAACAAGCCCAAGAATTAGAAGGAGAATACTTTGAGTTAGATACAAATACTCTGCAAGACTCAAACCATGAGATCAAGACAAAGACACCCTCCAGAGTTATTAGGAAGAATCTTCCTGAACATCAGATAGTTGGTCTTCTAAACCAAGGAGTTTAGACAAGAAAGAAGTTGAATAATGTCTCAGAACAATCTCAAATTTCCTTTCTGTCTTTGCTTGAACCTAAAGACTTTAATGCAGCCAGCAAAGATGACCATTGGGTTAAAGCCATGAATGATGAATTTGAACAGATTGAGAAAAACAATACTTGGGAGATGGTTCCTAAACCTGAAGGTAAAAATATCATAGGTTCCAAATGGGTCTTTAAGAATAAATTGAATGAGCAGGGACAAGTTGTCAGGAACAAAGCAAGATTGGTTTGTAAGGGCTATGGACAGATTGAAGGACAAGATTTTGATAAAACCTTTGCACCAGTGGCAAGATTGGAAGCCATCAGAATGTTTCTTGCCTCTGCATGTCATAAGAAATTTAAAGTATATCAGATGGATGTTAAGTCAACATTTATTAATGGAGATTTAGAAGAAGAAATTTATATGGAACGACCTGAAGGATTTTCACTGTCAGATAATCCTAACTATGTCTGCAAATTGAACAAGTGCCATTAGTGTATCCAAGAATCCAATATTTCATTCCAAGACCAAGCACATCCCCATAAAATACCATTTTCTAAGAGACAAGGTCACCAATCAGATTGTGTAGGTTCATTACATTCCAACCACATAACAAATTGCAGACATATTTACTAAACCCCTAGCCAAGACACTATTTGAATATCTTTGTCAAAAGTTGGGTGTCATCCCTTCTCTCACCAAAGAGAGTCCATCCTGTCAGGGGAAGTATGTGTTGGTTGAATATCTGATACTTCTGAAAGTACTGCAACAACTTAGGAGGAGCATGTTTTCTTTGACATTGATGTCAAAGGGGGAGAAAAGGTGTGGTCTAGATGCTACAGTTGGAGGTCTAAGTAGAATAGTGCAACCTTTCAGGGTTTCCATCAATGCCAAAGGGGGAGATTGCTGGCATGTCTTATAGGAAGCGTGTTCTTGTCATTGATGGCAAGAACAACAACGACGATGGCAAATAGGAAAAGCATAAGCTCAGGAGGAAAAGAAAACAGTATGCAGAGATCAAAGCTCAAAAGGGAAAGCGCAATACAAAAACATGATCAGGATCAAAGTCCTTGATCGTGGATCTGCTTCAAGAGTCCTCACAACCGTTGGATCACTTTAAGTGAAGCATAGGATAAATGGAGCACAAGGTTTGAGAATTCGATTGTCCGAATATCCATCAGCCGTCGGATCACCTTAAGTGGAAGGACAGGATAAGCAAGGGCTGAGATTTGAGATCTCGATCACCTGGATTTCTGTCAGCCGTCAAATCAAATTAAATTGAAGGATAGGATAAGCAAAGATGGAGAGTCGTTGGATTTAATCCAAGGAAAAGCTACATCACAGACAGATCGAGTCGTTGATCTAAGATCTTGATCAAACAAACATCATTCATTTCAGGTCTAAAGTTATGAGGAGGTTACGCTTCAGAAAAATCTCACTTCAAGAATTTCAATTTGAGAACTGAAATACCCGAAGCCCGGAGAGCCGAAGAGTTGAAATAAATTCTCGACCATCGAATCTGGAGAATATACGATGACCGTTAGATCAGGGAGATCTACGTGAGCAAACCACATCAGCATGGGCATGTGGCAGATCACATCAGCAAGGACATATGGTAGACTACATCAACAAGGACACATGGCACAGTCAAATAATGACAAGTGTCAAGATGAAATCGACATTTCAGGTACATGCAAATCACAAATCTGAGTGACACATGGAAGGCACTCGGCTCGTGCCACATCATCAAGTGACGTAAGCAAGTTACATCACTCTAGGAGTTTTACTTCGGGAGTTTCACCACTAGTAGATGCCCTAAGTCTCGAAGTCCCGAATGCCGAAGTCCCGAAGTGGACATAAGTCGTTCGATCTGAAGATCACTTTGGGTGTATTCTCAACCGTTGATCAAAATACAGTGGAAGGATAGAGTAATTACAATATCCAAAGTGCCGAAGTAAATGGTGGACATCCATCACAATGCTTGATTAATTCCTAGCCGACGGATTAAGTAGTGAAAGGATCGAATCTGACCATTGATCTAGTTCCGCGAAATAAAAGTGAACAGTCCAATCTGTTCAACGAAATATTTTTTAGAAGATTTGAAAAGTTGAAATCTCGAAGTCCCGACTGTCATCCATCTCATCAGGAGATTAAATCGTGATCATTGATTTTGATAAGTGCTCAAGCACTCGTTTGGTCTAAACGTCTGGACACCGCCATTGGTCATATGGTAAGAGATTTAAAAGGTTGAATCATCGATTGAGAAAGACAGGTGTCCGTGGATCATCGACTTTGGATTATTGACGTACGAAGGAAAGTAGGGTTTGAGAGTTGAAACTTTCGAATCCCGGATCATGGAATAAATAACAGTCGTTGATTTAGGAAGGTTAGATCTGGTCCACAGAACTTGAAAGGATATATTTGAACCATCAGTTTAGGAGCACCTTCAAGATCGTGAGATCGATGGTCCCGTTGCATTGCGGGGATTGAAGGTGCGCGAACTTTAAAAATTTAAGGGCAGGCCACAATTAAAACCATGGTTTTGGAGAAAGGACACGTGGAGGCTTGAGGTAAATTGCGGGGAGAAACATAGTTTGATCTCAAACCACCTTTGGCCACGCTTGCAATCGCATGGTCACATGAGACCATCGCTCAAGGTCACAACTAGTGGTCATGTGAAGAGGAATGTTGCTCCAGGTGCTAGTTCGCACATGTAAAGTTCACGAGGACCTGTGGATCAAAACGCTTCTGTGTGTATAATCCAACGGTGAAAATTAAATAGACAATTTGATCGAAGGGTTGTTGTTTCACTTCGTGGTTTCTTGATCATTTACGATTCAGTTACACTAACTGAATCATTGTTCCTAAGCATTGGAATCATGATTCTTGAGCGTTTTTTAAATTCCTGACTTGAGCGTTGGAGATGCGGAGTGTAACGGATGATGAGAGAAGGAATAAAAGTAAAATGTCGTGACAGAGAGAAGTTGTTGTTTTTATGTAAAACAAGTTGAACTGTATGTAATGAATATTACAGCATGAACAAAGAGAGAAATGCAGACACGAAGAACATAATTTTGACAGAGTAGAAATGGTGAGGAGAGCTGGTTGTATGCTCTGGCAGAGGTCTTGATGTGACAAAAAGACGCAGAACAAAGAAGCGAGGGGGATTTTTGGATAGTTATTCAGGCGCGTAGAAGGCAACCGAGCGTATGTGTGAAAGTGCATAGGGGAGGCATAGCGCATAGAACGAACATGGCACACAGAGCATAAAACACAAAAAAACAAAAAGCGCAAGAAGATGCGAGAAGGAAGACACTGATGCAGGCAAAGCAGAGCAGTGTAGCAGAACAATGATGAGACTAGTAAGCCATTGATAAATACTGTAGCACTATAACAAATTTCAGCAAGCAAAGATTTATATCGCAGGGTGGTAGGGTGGTGCTAGGGAGGACTGTTGTTCTCAGAATTTCAAGTGGGTTCTTGAACACAGGGAGTTGTAGCTTCCATATGGTTGCAGCCATAAAAACCAGGGTGGTAGGGTGGTGCAAGGGAGAACCATTGTTCTTTATCATACAGGTTGGTGCCTGTGTGATTGGAAGTTGGTGCTTCCATCCAGTTGATGCTGGAACACTCAGGGAGTTGGTGCTTCCTTCTAGTGGGTGCTAGAGAAACTAGAGAGTTGGTGCTCCCAGCAAGTTGCAACTTGTAAAACAGAGGTGGTAGCCTCACAAAGAGTTGGTGCTCATAAGAATGATATTATACAGAAAATAAAGACTACTTATCATATTAAGAAGAAGAGGTTTTCTCCCTTTCTGGGTTTCCTCGGGAATATTTGTCTCTGTATACTTTATGTGTGTGATTGATGTTGAATGCTCTATTGCTTACTTACCTAAATTATTTTGATCATCATTGAGTGTTTTGTAATGAGTGTAAAATGGGTATAATTGTTTAAGCATAGTAACAACTGATTCACCCCCCGCTCTCAGTTGTTTAACATTAATTATGATGAAGGCATATCTTTATGTTAGGTTTTGTAGATTACCTGTCAATTGGTTGACATTTTTTCCAAAACCACCCTTTTGATCAAAACCTCACGCCGCCCTCCAGTCACGCAAAATCATTGCAACATCCTCTGTATGTCCTCCTCACGTTGTTTTCTATGCATTACAGAACGTCCCAAGCAGGTCTCAAAGAAGTATAATGATGAGAATTTACCCATGGCAAAGATTCTTCTAGTTAGTGGTTTTTATTTTGTTTTTATTTTGGGTTTTAAATTTTTCTGTGTGGGCAGTTTATGCATGGGGTTTATTTGGGTTTCCGTTCGGTTTTGCTACATGGGTCATTAGATTTTTGGTTTGTAGGGTTGGTTGTTCAGTATAGGCAATTAGATTTCAAGACAAATGCTGTTGATAGTGAAGATTTAGGTTGTTCTAGTGATGGTCATGATATGCATTGCAATACGGATTACAGATGAGAACATGGGTGAGTTTCCTAATAGGCAGTTAGATTTCGAGACAAATCATGTTCATAGTAATGTTTTAGGCTGTTCCATTGATGATTTTAATCTGCATTGCAATACAGATAGCAGATGAGAACAGGGGTGGTTTTCCTAATACAAGGAAGAGATTAGATAGTATGTGTTCTTCTTCCGAAGAGATGGGTTGTTTGTCTTCAGAGGAAGGGAATGAAAATAGTTCCAGAGAACCAGGTGTTGTTGCCAGGTTAATGGGTTTCGAATCCTTGCCTGCAAAAGAGAAGAATAATGAATTGAATAGTAAGCCCCCTGAAACTAGGCCTCTTCGAGAGTTGATGTGTCAGAGGAAACAACCTGAATTCGTTCATGAAGAGCAATTTGATCAGTTTAATTCAAGGAAACATCATGCAAAGCTAAATGGATTGCTTAAAAAATCTGCAGAAGCTAGGTCTCAGAAACTGCAGAAAATGAGGTTATTTGAGAAAAGGCCAGTTTCTAAGTTTCAACCAGATACATTACCATTTAAATCAATATTGTCTCCTTCCCAAACTCATCACAAGCTGGCGTCTCCTATCAAAAGTCCTGGAATTATTTCTACAAAGAATGTAGCTCATTTGATGGAAGCTGCTGCAAAGATTCTCGAACCTGGCATGCAAACCAGTAACAGGGCTAGAAATCCAATAGTTCGTTCTTCTGTTGCTCGGTCTCTTCTGAAAGATCAGGAAGGGGATGAGAAAAGAGAAACAACTTCAAAGAGATCATCCAGGGTCACAGATTCGTTGAGAAAGAGTGTTGAATCTAGTTCCATCAAGTCCTTGAAGGGCCAAGCATTGAGTAAGAGTTGGAGTGGTAAAGAAGATGTAGAAAACGTCAAGTCAAATGCAAAGAGAAATTCGACAACATATACCTCATCAGCTAAAGAAAATAGTGGATGTGCGGTTCAAGAAGCATTGAGTAAGAGTTGGAGTGGTAAAGAAGATGCAGAAAACGTCAAGTCAAATGCAAAGAGAAATTCGACAACATATACCTCATCAACTAAAGAAAATAGTGGAAGTGCGGTTCAGGATACATGTAGGAGGAAGTCAAAACTACCCATTTCATCACTAAAGCTAAATGGATGAGGAGAAACATCAAGAACTCAATCAAAGTTGGGCCCATCGAAATCTGCACTCGTAAAAAAACAACAGAAAACTGTCTCTCTCGCTTTGGAGGCAAAGGCCAATGTGTAGAAAAGAGAAATTGAATCATTGAATTTCTCATCAAATCATGTTCAAAGCCTTAGAAACAAAAATAATATCGAAGAAGAGCTAGAAATACCCAATGAACCACATCAATCTGTACAAGAAAATGATAGGAAAAATGGGCTGCAACAATGCATATCAGGGATTTCTAGATCAGCCAAGAAGAACCCATCTATGTCTTTTAATAGACCAAGCAATCAATTGTTAAGTCGGGAGAAAGGGTCATCTAAGAATAATTAGTGTAATCAACAATCAAACAAGGGTTTTTCAGGAGAGCCTTCCTCAAAATCCATTCAGAGAAATTCTCACGGTACAAAGGACTTTGTGGCTTCAAATAGAATTCTGAGCATCAACCGTAATAATAACAGTGTTAGGAATTTTGGGTCACGCAAGGATGGATGCAAAGACAAGGAAGACGGGAAGAAGAAGACTGAAGACAAGAAAGGCGATTCTTCAGTTGGAGCTAAGGTGTCGCTCCAAAACAAAAGAATGAGTGCTGGCCATTTTTCAAGTCAAATCTCTTGTCACGTGGACTCTGCATCGGATGATGAATGTAGTGTTTATCTTGAGAAAAATGAGAAGAAAGGTTCCTCCAAAAATGTTAAAGAACTATTACCAAAGGGAAAGGGAAGCAATGGAATCTATAGCAATCAGAAGTGTTCAAAAAGCACTAAAACCTATAGAGAAGGAATCAAAAGAGGTGAATGGAATACTCAGCAGGATTCTCAGAGTTGTAGCAAGAGCATGGATGTTGTTTCTTTCACATTTTTGTCTTCTATGAGGTCTACAGGTGGATCCCAAACAAGAATTCATTTAATGGAAAAGGAACATTTCTCTTTCAATATTCACAAAACATTGTTTTTCTCTTTTCAATCATTTATATTTGGAAATAAAGTTATAACCCATTGTTTCAATATTTTCAATTATCTTTTCATTGAATTCATAACATATTGGTTTTTATTGTAAAATGGAAACGTTTTAAGTTTTGGTTAATATATAAATCTTTTGTCATATCGAAGAAGGCTAACTATTTTTAAAATATCCAAGAGAGCGATCCAACCGAGTTCATATCAAATAAAGCATGCAAAGATGTGAATGTGTTTCAATTAAAGTGCATCCCAAGTTTTTAGGTTATTAGCAAAGCCGTGCAGGAGAAAACAATGAGTGTACACAACTTTTAATAAACACTATTATCTTTCAACTATTATGTGCTTATTGTTGAATGGTAGCTCGAGGATAGAACTAAAGATATCCAACAACTAGATGAAGATAAACAAGATTTTAAAAATGGATCCGTTGTACAATTGCTCAGGAAGGCTATCGGTAAGGAGGTTGGACACTTGATGAGAGTTGTACGGATGGAACATAAAAGCTGGATAGGTTGATGTTGCAAAGAGAATGTCAAACTCCTCCAAGTGAGTTGTATCTGGATTGTCTAATATGTTCTATCTTTAGTCTTCATTTCTTTTACAATATTTGAAACACCGCTTTCATAATGATCTATTTGTTACTTCTGGTTATCTATCAAATATGACTCAATTCCAAATTGAGTGATAGTAATTTTGTAATTTCTAATATAAACTTGTTCATATTATTACATAAATAACATTAAACTTATTATATAGTAAATTTTATAAATTTATTATATATAAGAAAGATATAACCTTGTCTATATTATTAGACAAATAACATTACATTTATTATATATTAAATTTTATAAACTTATTATATATTCAATTTTATAACACTATTATTATATATTAAAACTTTATAAACTTAATATATATTAAATTTTATAATATTATTATCTTATATTAATCATATATATATATATAATAAATAAGATTTTATCTTTAAATTTTTTAAATTTTTATGTTTGTAGTATTAAATTATATATATTTTAAATATAAATATTTAATTAAATTTTATAATATTATTATCTTATATTAATAAGATATATATATATATATATATATATATATATATATATATATATATATATATATATATATATATATAATAAGATTTTATCTTTAAATTTTTATGTTTGTAGTATTAAATTTTATATATTTTAAATAAAAATATATAAATATTTATATATGAAAGAAAAATATAAACTTTATAAATATAAAGTATATAAAAAAAATAGAGGAAACATATAAACTTAAAATAAGTATTTAGAGACATGTATAGAGGGGAAGATAGATGGTGTTTTAGGAGTTTTAGGTGGGTAAAAAGGGTTGAGGTAAAAGGTTACAATGTGATGGTAGTGGACACACTGTTTAAATGAGTAGAAAGGGTTGAGGTAAAAAGTTTCAATATCAAACAATATTTGTTTGTCAAATAAACGGAGTGGTAAAACCTCCCTCAAATTACTTCGACATTCCCGCTCCCCGCTTAAAAAGTATGCTTAAAAAGTATACTAGTTATATTTTAACATTGAGAAGTTACTATGATTAACTTAACTTGTTAACACCCAACAAGTTACTATGATTAACTTAACTTGTTAACACCCAACAACAATGTGATAGCATATGCTTGAAAATAAATCAGGAATGAAACATGACCTGTAAATTTTAAATTTTAAAAATTGACAACACATTTATAACTATAAAGCTCAAAGTACATAGCACTTAAAGACAAAAGTACATAGCACAATGATGCAACGAAGGACAACAGATTTTTACCAAGGCCGGACGTATTCGTATTTGGAAGATTAGATTTCAGTGGGATTTTTATTATAAGTATAATCAATCAACCATAAGTAAAAATAGATCAAGGATTTTCTTATTTTCTTAAATTTATTGTTTTCTTTCAAAAAGTTCTTACACAAAGCATAATGGTTTCTTAAGCTTTAGGCAACTATGCGTTCGCCACCTTGTTCCTATACCCAACGATCAAACGGTGTCCGATGCTGATAAAAACATACAAACAGCTGCTGCAGTTGAAGGAGGATGTCCAATTGAAGGCCAATTCAAGGAGGATGTCCAGAATTCTAGGAGGACTTGGACATGCAAAAAACACAGATATGTTAGAGGATAATCATCCTGAAGATAACCCAGGAAACCATGGATTTAAAGGCGGTGGGGACACATTTCGAGGAGGAACAACTGGTTTGTTGAGCTAAACCCACGCCTCCTCCTGCATTTTTGGGGCCTGTGCCAAAATCGAGAGAGGCGGTGGGAGAACATCCCGAGTAATAAGAGTGTTAAGATTTAATTCGAAGATACCGTGTATCACTTCTATTGCGAATATTTTGAACACTTCACTTTATAAACAAGCCACATGTGGCAATGTTCCTGCGAGATTGGTGAAGTCTATGCAGCAGAATTGGCACTCATACTCGATTGTAGAAACCATAATAGAACTGAGGGACTGAAACCCAGATCAAATATGGGATTTTAGTTTTTAGCTTTGCTCAAACACACACCAAGCTCTAGAATGTGCAAAGACAGGTAACAGTATTATAATTTGGAAAACATGGAGATTGTTTTGCATAGATATTTGTATTTGTTTACATTTCAGAGGTACTGCAGAAACTCACTGTTGTGCTTATTAAGCAGAAATAGAGGTAACATTTTTATGCTCTTGTTGCTATTTTATATTCTTCATCAAAAAACAGCAGGGACTATGCCAGTGCGTGGTTCTTGATCCAATAGCATCCAGTACACTAAAACATACATTATGCAAACCGAAACAACATATGGAATAGAAAATAAAAACAACATGTAACATTAACCCTAAATTTATGTCTGTACTGAGAGTAATAAGTGTCTACTAGCCAATTATCCACATAAATGAAGAATAACAAACGATGAAAAGCTTCAAAGTACTCCCACATTCATCTTCTCAATACACGCTTTAGAGGACAGGCTTTTCCATTATATGAGTAGAGATGCTCATCCAAATTAATTTGTTGGTCAGTCAACTGTGTGTGGTGTTGGTGTTGTTTGTCTGTGTATTCTGTATATTAGAGTTTTTAAAAATCCTAATTCGCTCTTTTGGCTTTATACGACTTATTCATGATTTCTGAAGAGATACAACTGCTTTCATGCACAACCAAAGAAATATTGAACGTTGTAATCATAACTTTAGTGACCTCCCATGGTATTGCAATTATAACTTCATTAGCATATCGACAAGCTAGCACACTAAGACAGAGCTCATGGAAATTCATGATTGGATGATGAGGTCCTCTAAATTGAACGGAAAACGATCACGAGGAGCAATACCATCAACAATCTCATCACAAAATGCCTTGATACCCTGATTGTGACTGTAAGTTTTTACTTGAATGTGATCTGAGCGTGAATGTCTTGGTTATCGTTGTTTGGATGGCATGATGCCAGTTGATAGCGTTTGCCTTGTTTGTTCAATGTACAAGTACCTCTTGAACATTGAACATGATATTTACATATGTATTAATAATCAACATTTAAATCTTTCAAAACAAACGAAAGATTTAGTGGATGGACATTAAATTATCAATATTAAAACTTGAGAACTTCAATGCCTCTGAAAGCCACATAAAATTATAGCGCCATATGTAATTTTTTCTCTGAATTATAGCATATATGTTCAGTTGCAAGCTTGCAGCTGTGTTTTGAAGACCCTCAATGCTTTCAGTTTGGCCAAAGAAAGTCATATTCTAATCATCCCTTCGCCCTAAACAAATTAAATTTTATCAGGTTGTCTATACCATTTAAACAGCAGGAAAATGCAAAAATGCTATAAGTAGCACAGTCGCAAAGTGGCTGGTGAACATCGAAAAGCTATGCCAAAGCTTCCTCCCGGACAGCTGAAACGAAAATGCAAAAATGCTATAAGTAGCACAGTCGCAAAGTGGCTGGTGAACATCGAAAAGCTATGCCAAAGCTTCCTCCCGGACAGCTGAAACGCACATAGAGCTGAGGAAATCTAAAAGTTAATTTCAAATGTGGTAATTCCAAAGGTTAATCAATTAAATGTGGCAATCATATGGTGATACAGTAATTTCTTAATATGATTAGGTAAATGTTAAAAAGTAAACAGGTTAACTGATGCATTCAAAAATACAAGGAAGTTATGAAAAGTAAATCACATTCATTGATTATTGATTTGGGAGGATGACTAAGAATACGCCGGCATCTTCAATTGTTAACCATCAAATTAGAATTTTAAATTAAAAAGTGATTAATTATGCCCATCTCCAATAGATATACACCTTTCGACATAATAAAAAAAAAAATGCAAAAATTAAAAAGGCTAACCTCCGTTGAGCCATACAACCAATACAACCAAAAGGCTTCAAATTCAAGTCTGAATTCAGGATCCCACAGCTTGGCATCTTTGCATAAGCAAGAAACCTTTCGTTGTTGCATGTGTACCTCATCCCTCCACATATGAAAGAAGGCGGTTAATTGCAGGAGACTTGTGGGTCGTTCCAGCAGGCCTTCCAAATGCTGAAATCAACCCTTATTCGGACCAACCATTGGTAATTCTCACGTTCCACAAAGTTCTACTACCTCACAGGTAATTTTCTTCTTGAAATCTAATGAAATGCATGTTTGGTTCCAACTGATATATAGAAGACCTTATTATAAGAGATCATGAATGAATCATATATATATATTTTTAGTTGATACTTATTGGAATGAATGAATGGGTTTGCAGGGCAACATTCTGTAGCAAGTTTGATCAAAGACGAGGTTATGGCGATCTCGATGAATGAGAAGCAACAGGCACTGGAAAAAGTAATCGACGCGCAGAAAGATGAAATGTTTTTGAAAGGCCCAAAGGAGGACGAAGGATGGAGCATCGTTTAAAAGTGAATGCGAGTTCTAGAATTGGAAAAGGACGAGGAGGTTAAGCTATGTATGTAGTATGTATTTGGAGGTCTAAATATAAATAAAAGCTTGAATGATTGAACAAGCGGCATATAATGGTTTTATGTTCCAGTTTTGGGAGTAGGGCGTTCAAAGTGTTTTGTGGTGCCAGTGCATGTAGTGTGGTATCATAATTATCCAAAACACACAACGAATTTTCCAAAGGACAAACAAAGATGAGATCCTCACCTGGAGTCACCAAACAAAACTGAACGCCAATGCACTCTCCCCTGAAGAAGAGCCGAATGTTGCGTCCGCACATGATCCCAACAACTCCGGGAAAACTGACAATCCCACAACATATGCTTCATCGTTTCGGCACGGTTGCAGATACGACAAAGACCATCACAGAGACCGTTCTTCACCAACCGAGCCTTGGATGGAAGGCCCTGATAGATAACCAACTCCTTTCAAATTAGTATAATGTCTGCTGCGCTCTGTACCGTAATGTATTTATCCATTGAAATTTGTACCTCGAATGTGTACAGGCTTGTCGTTCTAATGTCAGGAGCTCACTTCTTATTCTTATTTCAGCTTCTACAAAGTAATAGAACAGAGCCAAGCCGCTCTTTTCATCCACTGTGACATACCCAGCATATTGCTAACATCGATTTCTCCATATTATTCTAACAATGGCACCTGGGAGAAGAACCCTATTCCAGAAAAGTAGAACAATCAATCTGTTCCACAACTCCACCGCATCCACCATCGCATTTTAACACTCGAGATTACTAAAAGAACAATGTACCCCTGAAATCTATCAGTTGTTGCTACTGACTGCGCTGATCATTCTCATTATGGACAATATAGCAACAATGATTGTAGGCCTTATCATTAAGGCAGCCTACCATAATAATATAAATTCTGAAAATTAATATCACAATAATACAAATTAGTTAGAAAAACAAATTAGTTAAAAAAACAAGGGCAGCATGCTGCGATGTATTGCTTCCAAAATTAATCCAAAATCATTGCAAAGATGAAATCACAATTTTTTATCAAACTGTAAATTCTGACTACCAAATTTTAATTTTGATTAAATGAAAAAAAAAGAGTATATAATGAATCCTTATCCCACGTTACAAAAGTTACAAAAATTAATGAAGAGGAAAGGTAAATTAATCGAGGGAAAAGTTGTTGATCAAATTCTATGATTTGAAAACATTGATGAAAAGCGGAGACAATGTGATATGTCATTAGATGTGGATTGCAACATACAAATTCCATATACCACACATCATACTACTTTTAAAATCACAAACAAAATCAAAAAATTCAAAATTACATCATGGCAAATTTAGCATCAAATATATTCATATTATAATATGTCAAAATGATGAATGTGAAAATTACAAAACGCAAAGTTTTCCTATACCTCCAGGAATACAAAATTATAAACGTGATAACTAGTCTACTCCATGTGTTTTCAACCTCCACATCCTCCAGTGGAACAGACAGATCATAAAAGGCGTTGTGGCCAATTAAAAAAAAAAAAAAAAAAAAA
>ML805294.1:218633-235956 GCA_009831015.1 Picea engelmannii
ATTTCAGAGACATAAAACATGCACGATGTCTCGCTATTAAACACAAAATGTGATAGATACCAAAATACAGTGTGAAGAATGTTTAATATAACCTGTACAACATAGCATTTGCGAGATTCCGATTTGCATGTCGCCACCACATTCTGTCCTTCATTGATAGCTGTAGCTTATACCTAATCTCTGGACTCACTCAAGAACCCGCATATTGTGATATAACTGTATAAATGCGAAGCATCTCAAACATGAAGTGGCCTGCCTGCACCATCGCCTATGCATTCGTATCCATAGAATCCAAATGATTGTATGATTGCCCGTTGCTGGTGAGATTAAGCAAACCCAGATACCTCGACGGTTCAGCTCCCATGGAAGATGCATGGGGCGTCATGAAGAAGGCGATTCCATGACCTCCTAAGTTAGAGGGAGAAGGTACAATGGAGAAAACGCTTCAGGAATATGAAGCAGCCTGTGGCTGTGCCTGTGCATTCGAGAATATGAAGCAGCCCGCGCCTGTGCCTGTGCATTCGTATCCATAGAAACCAAAACATCCGAAACCAAAACACTTTAGGAATATGAACCGGCCTTCGATTGTCTTCCATACGTGGTGCCTGTAATCTACGGCCTATCTCATATAAATAAAATAAATAATTTTACAAAAACCCGTGGCAATCATATATTGTTACAGTAATTTTTTAATCATGTTTAGTAAAAGTGAAAAAGTAAACATGATAAACGTATGATTTTATAAATGCAAGGGAGTTAGTTCTTGCATTCTTATTCATTGATTTGGATGTAAGACGAAGAATATGCCAGCATCTTGAATTCCTGACCATCAGATTAAATTTAGTAATTAAAAGCATGATTAATCGTGCAACTCTGATAGGGGGGACGCCTATCGACGTAACTAGAAAATTCCGCCCCATCCATCCATTGCAGCCTCTCGATTTGTGATGATAGGTTTCCACCCATCATTTCTCTGATTAGGAGGCTTTTTTGCCTCAGATATGGCTAAGGCCATCCGCAGATACTAGTCTTCATGTGGAGGAGGCAAGGGAGGCCAACTGTGTCATTAGTAATGGGATTTTGATTCAGTTTAGTCATAAAATATCCAATTATCTTGTCTTTGACTTGAAGTGTTTAGCAAGCTAATGGTTTGACTGTGAGAGACACCTTAGTTATCCCTTTTAGAAGCTATGTGAGTACATGTGTAATCTTATACAATGTTTTTTCTTCATAATTTTTTAATCTTCATCTCAGGTAGTGAAAATGTTAATGTATTTTTGTTGAATATGGTCATTTCTTCCGTATCTTTTGATCTACAAAATTGTGCAAACAGACATATTTTATACACACAATTCTAAATTGAGAAGTATGCAGCGATGACTTGTTTGTTGTTCATATCCCTTGACTTGCAAAACTTTGCGAATTCGATTGGATGCACACAATTCCATTGTCGGGTACCCATATGGTGCTAATTTATAGAAATGTTGTTGTAGGTTCACTGTTGGTCAGGAGATTGCAAATTTCCTTGTTTCATGCGGAATATTGTCCAAGGCTTGGGAAGAGTTAGATCTTGCAAGAAATTCAGAGAGTTTCAGTCTGACGGAGCATGAAGGCGTTGCATATGTTGCCTTCCCTCAAACCCACTATATTTGTGGGTCATTCCTTAGGAGGGGCAGCTGTAACCTTGGACACACTACGGGTACTCGAAAAGAGGGTAAGGCAAAGCTCTCCCTTTTGTATCACATTTGGCTTCCCTTTAGTGGGAGATGTAAATCTAGTTAAAGCAGTTGGTCGTGAGAATTGGGCAGGCAACTCTTTGCATGTGGTTTTCAAGCATGATATTGTTCCTCGGATGCTCCTTGGACCGGTTGAGTCCATTGCTGAGCCTTTGACTGCTATTTTTCCATATTGGCGTGGCAAAGTCCCATATTCTTCTATTCAAGATGCTTGTAGGACTCTTCTTAATACTGTCTTGCAGTATTGGAAACTAAGGGAGTTAGATGGGGTTATCAAGAGAATCTGATACAGACCTGTTGGCACTTACATGTTTTGTTCAGGCGAGGGTGCAGCGTGTATTGACAATTCAGAAACCGTTTTGAAGGTGAAGGCAGGAAAAACCTTATGATAATGTTATGCAGGACTATTTTTTAGAGCATATAGGGTATGGTTCTGTTTTGAAACATGTCAAAGAAAACTCCATAAGTGGTAAAAGATTTGCAAGTCTTGATTCAAAATCATCTTACCAGATAGTTAGAAGCTATTGGTGTTGGAATAATATTTGACAGAACATAAAAGAAAATTACATCTTAAAGTAATGTTTTCATTGGGCAGTTAGTTTTTATAGCAGTAAATATCTTTGAAAATGTAATTTTTACATAGGTAATTATTTCTAAACATACCAGAAGTATTATAATAATGATACACTGACTTTTTTTACATTTTATTTTAATAAAAGCTACAAATGCATACTGCGGATCTCCCCTACCATGGCTATAGAACACTTCCCTTCTCGAGATGGAACAACATTGCAATCTAATGAATTGCCATTCTTTGGTGTGAATGTTGTTTCCTAGTATGGCCTTTGCAACTTTTTGCATACTAGTTTATTATTGTTAGAATAATGAAGAAACTTTTAGATTGTATTAAATTAGAATATTGTTTAGAGTTTGTTACATTGGCACCCAGATTGAAGGTGGTTTGAGATCCACTTAGTTATGAGTGAGATCTAATCTACTATCAAACTATAAATGTAATAGTTTTTTCTCGCTAATTTAGAGTTTTATGAGCTTCGTCTCACTTGTGTGTAGTTCATTTTTAATTTTTTAATTTGGTATCAGAGCTGCAGGTTAAATACCACTATGAGGAACCACATCATTGTTACTGCGTGCCTGTTCGTTGACTGGCATGAAGGGGCTGATGTTTCGCTACCTTGTGTTGTTGATTGTCCATTGTTCTTGGTATGTAAAGATAGATACCTTCTTTTATCAGAATGGGTTTGTGAAAAAAAAAAATGATCCTAACCTGTATGTTAAGAAAGATGAAGAAGGAAATGTTTCTTTAATATCTTTATATGTGGATGATCTCATTATTACAGGCAGTGCATGCAAGTTAATTGAAGAGATGAAAATTCAGTTGTCTCAAGAATTTGAAATGAAAGATCTTGGCGAATTGCATTACTGTTTAGGAATTGAGGTTTGGAAAGAGCCTGGTAAAACATTGATCAATCAAAGTAAATATACAAAAGAAATTCTTAGAAAGTTCAACATGAGTGAATGCAAAGCTATGTCAACTCCCTTAGAACAGAATGCACAATTATATAGTGAAGATGGAACTAAAGAAGCAGATGGTACTTTATATCGTCAGTTGGTGGGAAGTCTGAACTACCTCACCACTACAAGACGAGACATTGCATACTCAATTAGCATTCTTAGTCAGTTCATGGCTAAGCCTTCATAGAGTCACTGGAAAGGTGCAGAGAAAGTACTTTGTTACTTGAAAGGAACAATAAATTTTGGTATTATGTATACCGATGAATTTGATGTTGATCTAACAGATTTTTCTGATTCAGATTGGGCAGGAAATCCTGATGATAGAAGATCTACCTCAAGCTATGCATTTCATATAGGATCAAGGGTTGTATCGTGTAGTAGCAAGAAGTAGCCTATTGTTTCTTTGTCGTCAACAAAATATGAGTATAAAGCCTTGACCAGTGCTACATGTGAAGTTGTTTGGTGGCGGAGAATTTTTGCAGATGTCGAAGAAGAGCAAAATGGTCCAACATGCATCAACTGTGACAATCAAAGTGCTATCAAATTGTCACACAATCCAATATATCATGCAAGATCAAAACATATCGAGCTACAACATCACTTTGTGAGAGAGAAGATTGAATCAAACGAAATTGGTTTGATATTTTGTAATACCAATGATAATGCGGCTGACATATTTACCAAACCTCTTGGTAAACTCAAGTTTGAAATTTTTAGAAGCAGGTTAGGTATCGTAGAAAATCCGTTTCTCCATTAAAGGGGGATGTTAGAATAATGAAGAAACTTCTAGATTGTATTAAATTAGAATATTGTTTAGAGTTTGTTTTATTGGCATGCAGATTGGGGTTGAAGGTGGTTTGAGATCCACTTAGTTAGGAGTAATATCTAATCTACTATCAAACTATAAATGTAATAGCTTTCTCTCATTAATTCAGGGTTTTGTGAGATCTACCTCAGGCTATGCATTTCATATAGGATCCAAGGTTGTATCATGGAGTAGCAAGAAGCAGCCTATTGTTTTTTTGTCGTCAACATAATCTGAGTATAAAGCCTTGACCAGTGCCCACCTGTGAAGCTGTTTGGTTGCGGAGAATTCTTGCAGAGTCGAAGAGGAGCAAAAAGGTCCAACATGCATCAACTGTGACAATCAAAGTGCTATCAAATTGTCACAAATCCAATATATCATGCAAGATCAAAACATATCAAGCTACAACATGACTTTGTGAGAGAGAAGATTGAATCAAACGAAATTGGTTTGATATTTTGTAATACCAATGATAATGTGGTTGATATATTTACCAAACCTCTTGGTAAACTCAAGTTTGAAATATTTAGAAGCAAGTTAGGATCCGTTTCTCCATTAAAGGGGAATGCTAGAATAATGAAGAAACTTCTAGATTGTATTAAATTAAAATATTGTTTAGAGTATGTTTCATTAGCAAGCAGATGGGGGTTGAAGGTAGTTTGAGATCCACTTAGTTAGGAGTGAGATCTAATATACTATCAAACTATAAATGTAATAGCTTTCTCTCATTAATTCAAGGTTTTGTGAGCTTCGTCTCACTTGTGTGTGGTTCAGTCTTCATTTTTTAATTATTATTGTGTAAGATTTGATATAATATTTTGTTGTAGCATTGTGTTTACTGTACTTTTGAGTTTTATTTTTAGGCACACTAATTGATGCTTGAAATGTTGTAGAATCGGTGATGATAACTTTGTGCAGAATGATGATGCACAGTTTTCCCTATGAAGAGCCTGGAGAATCCGAAGACAAGTATAACACAAATGTTGATAAGATAGTTATCGAATTAAGCCAGAAACAAAGTACTATGGCAGAGCTTGAGTGGTAAAAAGAACGTTGTGAGAAGGATGATGGCATCGCATATTATGATTCCTTCAAGAGGAAAAATGACGAGAAGGATTTCATGGCTAACGTGAATAGGAAAAAGTTGTCAGTTTTTGGATAAGATTATTAAAAAGTGGGAGGGTCGTGAATTGCCAAGTGATTTCGAATCCCAAAATAAGTGGATAAATGCTGGTAAATCCTTCAATGGCTACATAAATTTTTGGTACGAAGTCGATTGTTACTGCATTATGAAATTTGTATGACAAATTGTTGGTCTTTCTTGCAACAAATTGTATGTTAAAATACATAAGTATAGTTGGAATGCCCTTGGTTATATTTTTTCAAGTTTGTCCGAACTTATGAAGACATCCAATCCTGCATTCAATGTTTGTAGAGTAATTTATAAATCTTCCATTAACGCATTCATCCATTTGTATTTTTTGTTGAGCGCACGTGTTTATGTTTTTGCTTCCGAAGTGGATATAAGACAAGAAAGGCGACATGACCTGGTTTATTGTTGTTTGAAAATGCAATGCCACCAACTAAAACGAAGAATCTGAAGTGAGCGTCAATATGGGTGTTGTTCTGAGTGTTAATATGGGTGAGGGAGCAGTGACCGAGAATGAACCTGACATGTACATTGGAGGAGCAATGATCTGAAGCAAGGATCATGAATGAAGCACGACTCTTGGAACAGTCGGCAACCCAAATTGATATGCAGTCTGTTGATTGATCTCTTCTTTTTATAGCCATTTGTATTATTGTCAAACTAAATCCCTAAGTTGCATCAATTCTATCTGTGTGTGTGGGTTGACCTGAAGGTGTCTTGAGAGATATGGAAGCAATGAATATGCATCATAATTGATAAGTGTGCCAGCGAATATTTTTGGTATAGTCGATGGTTGAGTGAGTGCGCGCTGCAAGAAGAAACCCTAAGCTATAAGAAGGTGTGGAGTTTTATGTCAATGGACACTTCTGTCGTCTAATTGAAGAGAGGTCTGCTATGTTCCCTTGCAAGCGCACCCTATTGAAGGTTATAGTTCTTTTGAAGAAATCTATGAGAGAATTCATTGTTGTTTGAAACTTGCAAAAGGAAGTGCCATTGACATGAGCCTGTGCACTGAGGAGAGACGTGATCACTGCTATTGTTGAGCCAATTTATATAGAGAATCGATTGTTGGTAAACCTAACGTGAACTTCTGCATGGGTGGTGAGAGGAGGCTGAGATCCAGATACAGAGAATCGATTGTTGGTAAACTCGACGTGAACTCTTGCGCCGGTGGTGAGAGGAGGCTGAGATCCAGATCTGTGCAAAGTAAAGTCGTTTTTTCTATCCTTTTGTTTGAATTATTTGCTGGTGCATCCATTGATTTACATTTTGTCGCTTCCATAATTTGTTTTTTTGTATGCGACATCGTATAACTCGAGTGAAGATATCCACCGCGTATAGTGCAGTGAGCATTGGTGTGAATTCGTTGACGTGTAAAGTATTATAGTAGCAACTGCCAGATTATAGAGAAGCCATGGAACTGCATATGAGGAACCTACCGATCTTCCTTGTTTTTATTTTCCCGTCATGGAGAAACAGAGAAACGACAGAATTGTTGATCGGTCTTTTGGTGGGTGTTCCGTTGAGCGCCATGGCCTCCACATCTCAGTTCTTTTTAATGTTCCTAATAGTGTTTATGTTTTGAAATGCATATTATAATAATATAATGTTGGTATCAATAGTAACACACATGATCCCCACTAAATACATTTCTCACTCTACAATTAAGTGACGTGTATTCCTTTAAGCAACCTTTGGAGTGACAGTGCACCCAAGATAAAAGAGTTGACGTAGCCCCCTCATCGAAAAAATAGACAAGTAGGTATGTGATCTTTATCCTCTTAGAGATTTCACAGATGTGGATGTGGTCCGTTGTTCCACTGAGTACAAATTTATGACTGCATCAATTGATTTGTGCCTATGAAAGTTTGCATTGAACTTATGACATCACAAATTTGCGGTCTTGAGAACCGATCTGTTGCTGCTAGTGGTATACCTGAGTAGATTACAGAGCATGTACATGGTTTGACATGAGCACTCTAATATATTGCTAAGCTCTACAATGGAATGAAGATGAAGACAGTTCCTGTACTTATCATGGTGCAGACAAAGGGAAATAGTTTGTTGTTAGAGGAAGTGTTTGGTTCGCTGCATGGAGGTGTTATAGCGAAGTGAGGTGTATGTGCCCATTTTGTCGAACTGACATAGCCTCCAATCTAAGAAAGAGAAGGAAGAAGATAAAAGGAGAATGCACCTTGGGTAAGCAAAGGAAAATTAGACAGCTCTGGAGAGAGCTGAAACAAATGAGGAGAAAGAATCAGCAGGAAGAGTCATTGTATTTTGCAGATTAGTATGATGTGTTTCTAGTTGTAGATGAAGAACCCGTGCTTGAGGATAAGAATGCAATGTTGGAATAGATCAATGAAGACCATGAAGAAATCAATGAAGAATTTGATGAAGTATATAAAATATTGATGCCAAATATGCCATTCTTCTCAGGTATAAGTTATGAACCTTGGGCAACTGAAATGAAAAAATTACTATGGTTAGTAGATTTATTGCATCATGATCATGAAGGTTGTGTCAATTTATATGATAAGAGAAGAGGTGCAATAGCATTACAACTTATTATATTAGCAGTGGATGAAAACATTTTGTCTAGTATTTTGCGTGAATTTGTGAAATACCTAGTGCAAAAATATTTTATGATATTCTTGAAATGAAGAAGTGGAGTGAGAATGTTGAAGTTCATGATGACATTGTTGTTGAAAATGATGATAGTGTTGAAATATTTGTAACTGAAATAGCGATTGAAAATGATAGCATTGAAATTGCAATGATTAATGAAGAAAGTGTGTCTGACAGTGAAGTCACATGTCATAGTAAGGAAATTTCCTATGAAACAATATTTAGTGATGTGGTGAATTCAAATGAGATTGATGATGGAGATGAATGTGTAACTGTTGATGAACCCTTATGTGAATCTTTGGTAAATTTAGTCAAATTTGATGAAAACTATTAATCTCATGAAGAGTGGTCAATTTTGTTGCATGAGAAACATCTTGTTGATGAGTTATTGTTTGGTGAGAAGAAAAGCTCATTTTCATATGCAAACCAAGTGAAAGACAATCTAATAGAGCCTGGTAAAGAGATTGAAGAAATGAAACAACAAGTTGTGATAGAAGTTGAAGCTTTAAATGAAGATTATTATGCATCATCAGAGGCAAGGAAGAAAGACCAAGAAAGGAAAGCTCTCTTAGAAGAGAAAAATAAAAAGAACCAGTATGGTTCTTCCTATGATTTTTCATATGATTGTAACAATGTTTTTTAGTGTGGAGGTTTACAAGACAATGGTTCATTTTCAATAGTGAATGATTATGAAGAAAACATGGAAGAAAATGAAGATATTGATGAAGAAAATATTGAGTAAATTTTTATGGTGTGGAGCCCAGAAGAAATCAAGTATTATTATGAATTGATATTGCAACAGCCCATTGAGCAAGACATTGATGATTGTATCCAAAAAGGGAAGCAACCCACTTATGAGAAGTTGGAAGAATTCGCAAGCATTAAAGACAAACACTTACAAGAACCTACAGAGTGTTGAGGACAAAGAACAGAGTCAAGATGAAACATATTTGGAGCATCAAGCCAAGGAAGAAGCTCCATCTCCATCACTATATAACAACAAGAAAAGTCAAAATGAAATTGTTAGAGTCAAGTTGTAAGCCTAGCTGAGACTCAGACCAACATGCATGTTACTTATATTAGGCATTTTTATTGTAGACAATCCATTTCTCCATTAAAAGGGATACTTAGAAATAATGGAGATTAGTTGCATTGTTTATTTAGAATTTAGTTGAGGTTGATTCCAACTGTCTAAACCAAATATCATCCTATATATTGTACTCCTCATTGATTTAATAAAATGCAATGTTGCTTTGCTGTGATGGCCTCCAATTCTTGAGAAAAACCGGTTCCATTTCATTTCTTTCTATTTTCAAGTAAAACTTGTCCTATATCAAAGTACAAAATTCCCATATTTCTAAGCACAGCACAAAACTGCCTCAAGGGCTTAAATGCTAGAAACAAACACAAATAATGTGATAGCATGGCAACTGGACGACATAGTAAAGACTCCAAACAACAGTAAACATAAATGTCTAGGCACAAAATTTCCTTAGGGGCTTAAATGCAAGTAACAATCACTAATAAAATAATATCAGGGTAACTGGCCCACACAGTCCAAACAAAAGTAAAAATAAATTAGGCAGCTGGGGGATCCAAAAATCTTCTAAGTAGAACAAGCAACGCACATCTTTGGGAAAATTAAAAACGGCTTCGAACCATTTGTTCTACTTAGAAGATATGTGGATGCCGATTTTTTCTGTCCTTATTACTCACCATGTTGATTTGGGTGCATAAACTCATGGTCTCACTCAGCAAAGTCTGTTAGTCTCTCTCTGAGTTTGTATTCAGAATGATCCGACCTTTCATAATGAGTAAGAAAAAATCCGATCAATTTTCAAAATACGAAGAATTTCTGGAGATCATACGAATGCCAAGAGAAAATGTCGAGAGCCTATGGAGAGCAAATGAATCTGCCTTTGAGAAGACAGAGAATCATTTCAAAAAAGGCATTGAAAACGGTAAGAGTAACTCTAAAGAATTGATCAGCTTAATAGAGCACAAAACAAGCCCCCAAGAAGGTGAAGCTCCCACAACTCCTGAAGAAATCTTACGATCATAAGCTATCGCCCCTCAACTATTGGGATAGTTAGTTATAATCAAAGGTGGATGATATAAATAATGAGCAATTTTTAACATGCATGTAGTTATGTGCAAAATACTTATAATTCTACTTAGATCATATATCTACAATGATTGAGCAAAGCAATATTGTATAAATAAGTTATCTAGGGATTTGAGGTGGTTACAACACATTATGAATTGGGAAAGAATCATAAATATTTACTTGTGAATGTTATTTTAAATTAAATTTTGTCTCCATGTGAATTATTATAGAGATTGGAGATCTCTCATGCATGCACTAGTCCTCCATCAATAAGAGTTGTCAAATCTTGTTACAAACTTTCCTCTATTTGTTTGAATTTGTCAATACAAAAAACTAGAGTTTTTACCTTTTGGATTAATTAATAATTGGACAAAACCTTAATTACATTGTTGTACCACAAACAAATTTATTAAAAAAATATGCTCATGCTTAAAAATTTTACCATATTTATTAAATCGTGGTAAAGAAAAAACTAATTATTACAAAATTAACTTACTCTATTATATATATATAAACATTTAGAATTTACATCTGATTTTAATGGATATTTTATTGTTGATTCATCCATGAATATGATAATAACACAAACCCTAATAAAAGTAATATCAACACCCTCTTTTCACCTATCTAAACAATTCACGATTAATAGTATTTAACCTACTCTTAAAATAAATGTATACTAGTTATGTTGAAGGCATGTACATAAGAAGAGTTTTTTTTTTTATTTTTTATTTTTATTCTGAAACCTGTCAACCAATACCACTTGACATGAATACCACCTGCCACATCATGTAGCCACCTGTCCCTCTCTCTTTGAGGGTTCATGTAAAGTACTCACCCCAATTGTCCTATAGACCTTCCTCCACTGCCTCATCTCTACTAGACTTATTTCTTCTTCTTCACCCCTCTTCTGGTTGGCAAAGGTCAAAAGAAATACAATCCACCTTCACTTCTAGATGGATTAACAATATGGTTCTCTAGAAAAAGTACGAGATGCTTTCACACGTAAAATATTTATTGTAAAATTTTCATGTTTAACTATGTCATCCTCCGTTTAACTATGCCATCCTCCCTTGGGGTGGCAGGTGCGGGGGAGTCATCTATGATTTTGATGGACAAAAGTTAGCTCACTTTTCCTGGGGTTTGGGGAAAACAACCAGCAACAGAGTAGAGACCATAGCAGTGTACATGGGGCTAAAAATAGCTCACAAGCAAAGTATTCAAACTCTAAAGATGATAGGGGACTATGAAATAGTTATAAATGATCTTCGGGGTCTCTCAACCTCAGCAAATCATCCACCCAATGGCCCCTATTCACGAATAAACACCCTGAAACATCACTTCACTAACTTGCGCTTCTTTCATATTCTTCATGCTCAAAACAACGAGACAGATAACCTAGATAAGGTGTGAAATCATTGGAACAGAGCCATTTAGTCATCAACCAAGCCTCCTCTTATGACTGGTTGCCTTAATGGCGCCATTTCAAACAATCTCTCACCCACAACTAAGGACTTCTTCACTCAATCCTCTCTTTCTACCCTAACCCCACCTCTCTCTAGTCCTCCTCACCTCCCCCCTTCGCATCCCTTCTCCCCCCCCTCCTCTTATGACTGGTTGCCTTAACTGCGCCATTTCAAATAGTCTCTCACCCACAATTAAGGACTTCTTCACTCAATCCTCTCTTTCTACCCTAACCCCACCTATCTATAGTCCTCCTCACCTCCCACCTTTGCATCCCTTCTCCCCGCCCTCCTAACCCTTCCCCCTATCCTCGTCTCCCACGGACTCCCCCCCTCCTCCCCCTTCCCCCTTTCCCCATCTCCCACGAACTCCCCCCTTCCCTTCTCCTCTCTTGAATGCCCCCCCCTCTCCTTGGCACGCGGCCCCTCTCCTCAACCCACATGCCTCCTATCCTACTCCCCGTGGCCTTTCTCCAACTGCATTCACTCGCCCTTATATTTGTGGATCTTCACATGCCTTCCCCGATGATCAGCCACAAGCCTATGGCGTCACCTCTATTTTCTCATCCTACGTGAAGTCACTTCTTCTCATGGGTGATTATGGATCCTTTTTCCCTTAAAGGAATGTTGTTTAAGCACTCGTGGCTGCTGCAGCTACTTCTCATCTTCTTTGTTTGGTTCATCAGATCGGTCGTCCTTCACTCAGGTTGTTTTTTCTCCTCTGTTCATTTTATCCGCACTATGCATTTCTTCAGCCTCTACTCAATCTGTTTTCTCGACACTTGCTTGCCTTCTCTGCTCCCAAATCTTTGCACCAAGATGTGGCGAAGGTCAAGAGCACCATGCTCTTGTCTGAATTGCATATTAGAGGAGCTTCAAGAGTAGTTTTGAGCACTCCGTACAGACGTTAGGAGGGCAGATGAGCATACAGATGGTCGTCATCGAGAACTTCAGTGTGAGAACCAAGGGATTCATGAGGATTTGGTTGTCCTTCAAACATAGTTGCAGCAGCAGGAAATCCGCCATAATCAAGAACTGGCGATAGTCTTAAGGGGAGTTAATAGAAACACAAGACAACTTGGGGTTGTCACCCATCAACTGGAAAACCCAAAGAAACCAACAAACTCTGCTGGCACTAGCGAATCTTGGCTCCCCTCTTCTTTCCACTCTATAGACAGTAATGATCATCACTTGGTTCCCTCAGATCTAGGATACGCAAACCGCCACTATGCAGAGGAGAACCCAGTAGAGGCAAATCCAGAAGCTCGACAGATAGAACATCAGGAAGATCTCGAGCAACCTCTAAATCATTAACCAGGTCTTTTATGAAATGTAATTTTTTGTTGTTTTTGAATATGTATATTGCCATTTTTACATGGCAGAATTGTAGCTCATATGGACTAGTTGATATAGTTTTTCTAGACCTCCATAGAAAATTAATCTCTTTCGGAAGCAGCAGAGGTGCTTACACCCTGCCATATGTATCTTTTTAAATTTTGTTGTTCTCTTTTTAATATAAAACCTTCAACCATTTCTGTTAAAAAAAAAACTATGTCATCCTCCCTTGCTCGCCTTTTAGATTCAAGCTCAAAAATAATATCCTTAAGGCATAGCTCTTTTCTCAGATTTGCATCTTATTTCAATAGTGTTGTGTCCCTTTGCTTCTTTAATTCATCATTTTCATTGAGTTCCTTAATTAAAACCACCTTCAAGTGGTTTAAAGATGCCTCCTGAATGGGATTTTTCCATTTCAACATCCTTGTTTGCTTGTCTTTCTCACTGGATCTCCAAAATAGCTTCCTTAAAGATTGTCTCTTTTCTCTTAAATGCATCTTTAAAGTCTAAAACTTTATATAATTGTTCAACGATCGCTACTTTTACTCTCCAATCTTGCGCAATTTGATGGAGGTTGCCAATCCTTTGACTAGCGAATTATTTATCTGTGAGCATCTTCAAGTAGTCAAATGAAGTCTTTGCATATTCCCTTTGGCCAATTATTGTGGGATGAAAGTGTGCCAACTATAGTCACTAGGGGAGCCTGACAATTAGGTTTTTTTGATCTTCTCAAAATTTTTACTCTTTTCTAATTTGAATTATTCTTGGAAGTTCTTTGTGAAACATTCTCTAAGGATGACACCATAGAGAATGAATTTTTTTCTTCAGTCACCCATAACATGAACCGACCTCATCCATTTGAAACTTATGCCATTTGGGTGGGACAAACCACATTGAGAATGTGAATGGCTTAATACTTTGTCAAGCTTAATAGTGTACCAATGGCTTGTTGGCTCAACGTTCTTACAGTGTCTATTTTTTTATCCATGACTCTTTTATAAGTTGCAACTTATCTAAAAAAAAAAATTGGTGTTTGTACATGTTGTTATGCATCTTGAGCAGGATCGAGTCCTCTCTATTTGTGAGGATGCAAGGTTGCAAGGATTTCCTGATTATTACAAGCTTCATGGGAGTGTGAAGGAAAGGTTAGAGTCAAAATATGCATAAAATGTCTTTAGATTTTTCATCCTTGCTGCTAAACTATAATAGATATACTAATATTATTTAAAATGCAGATATATTCAAGTACATTAATTTCTCCAATTTTTCTCACCACAGTCCTTACATTCTTGAAAAACATCTTCAACAAGTGGCGGTGCTTTCTGCAAAGTACAAAAAAATAAATATGAACCACTATAACATTTGTTCATGCGATTGTGGTTAGATGCCTTAATCTCCCCTTGCAAAAAAATGTCTTGATTTAATAAAAAAATTATCACTTTGATAAATTATGTTGGAACACGAAATTATATAAGGTCTAAGAAACTTACTTGATAATTGTTGAATCATATTACTATCCACACAATCTTGCATGAGGGAAGTTGTAGATTATTCTATGGAAACTCGTCTTCCGTATGATATGGTGCTCCTCCATTGTGGTTGCATCAACACATTGCAATATCAACGCTAAAATCCTTTCCAAACTAGACAGTGTTTCAGGGGCTTAGTTATAAATTTGTAGCACCTTCTCTGCATCAAGGGCATAAATATTGAAATTGAAAGATAATACAAAATGTAAACAACAACAATTATATAGGTTAAAAAAAAAAAAAAACATAGAAAAATTGGAGGAAATGTTTGAGACCTCTACTATCAAGAGAGATGGAAACCTTGTTTTCTCCAGACCCAAATTCATTAGCGAGAACTGGAGAAAAATAAAAGTTCCCTTCTCCAAATAATAATATATGATGGAAGTTGGAGTAATGCTTGATACTCCTCTTCAAAAAAGGGAGTCCCATTAGGTAGATGGACCTGTTAATATGTCGATCAAACACAACCAATTCCATATCTGAATACAAGAGAGATTCCACAAAGGATTTTAGAATTAATCTTGTTCCATCCCAAGTCAATTATAAGATAATTCCCATTGCCAAAAATAAATCATTTGGAAAATCATCCAGAAATGTATGTAATCCATTAAAACATTAGACCTATCAAATTGACATTATTCTTAGCGCTCAACAACTGCAACTCATTCTCTACTAAAACTCAACATAGAAGCCCCAAATCCTAAGAGCTTAACCTTGGATTTTCTCAATCATACCATTATGTCAATATGTACTTAATATGTGCTAGAATCCTATGCAATAGCACAATGCAGACTATGGACAAATCCCTTATCCTTGAACACTCTAAATTTCAAGATTATTCTTTCCATCGAAGGGGTAAACTATGAACCAATATAATTAAACATAAAATACAACAATAAAACCTTAGACAAGCCCTCAATCATTATTTCAACATGGGACCATTGTGTAGATTTGACCAAGAATACACATACTTTCTTTGTTCATAGGTATGTTAAGGCTTTGAAGAATGATGTTGCCCCTTGCTTCAACTCTTCTCTTCACTACAAATCATGTCACCCCTTGCTTAAGGTCTTCTCTCCACTACAAATCATGTTGCCCCTTTCTTCAACTCTTCTCTCCACTACAAAGATAGGATCTCAAGTAGTCGATTGAATGAAGCAGATATAGGATGTTGCACGACTCCTTTCAAGTAGTTTAAAGCTACAACCCCGTTGCTTACCAGTCTTGGAAACACCTGTACACATACAATGCAAAGTTATTTTCCTTCATTGTTGATGAAATTCTCTTTCATTTAGTCACCCCTCCTCTGTGTTACCTTATATGATGGTTGATCCACAAGAATGTTTCTGCTAGCTATGGAATGAAAAGTCGAGAGAGAAGAAGGTCGATGGTTGTGTGTTTTGGTGACGATTTGCATGTATCCCACGTTGATGAGAGCAATAATTGAGATGATATGGTCTTGGACACCATGTTTATTGTCGCATAGAAAACCAACACATATACATTCAATAATGTAGTACCCGACACTTGGAGGAAATTGCTCCACTTCACTTAGAACCAATCTACATAAATCCCAGCCACTGTGCTTGCCTCATGTGTGTACATGGTAGAGATTTTTTCCCACCATACTTTTGTCTGATATTGTTTTGCTAAGCCAATAGAATATTATGGAGTAATTTAATCGGTTGACAGAAACACTTCATTTTTTTGTTCCAAATTGCATGGAATTTGTTTAAGGTTATAGCTCTATTTCATGGTGAAATTTGTTTAAGGTTATAGTTCTATTTCATAGTGAATTTTGGTGCTAATAACATATGGATGTGTACGGAATCATTAATTTCAGCTCATAAATGCATTCTTCTAGGAAAGGAGGCACGAAACCAAGTGAAATCTTTGGCATACAAATACAGGATCATCAAAAGATATCTAGCATACCCCCGAAGCGGGTGAAAGGGAACACCGAAAAAAACTAAGTAACATATGTTTGTATGACCATCATAATATCTAGTGAGAGAACAATCAATGAATCAAAGATAATATAGAGAAATGAATAGTGTATAATTTTTTCCAAGTATATTGTAAAAACAAAAAAAATAGATATCATCTAATTACAATTTGATATGAAAATGCAATAAAATATATGACAACTTTTATTATCATCATTAATCACTAATAAATACAAAACCATGTCATTGATGTTAGCTATAACTAATTTTACATTAATTATTTGTAAGATAAATTATATATATCTTCTCAAAAAAGGGAAGACCTAGATATTCCTCACATTATGTTTTAAATATGCAATGAGTTCAAAAAATAAATATGGTCACATTATTGTGAAAATTGTAAACTTGTAAACATGAGAGTTGTCTATTTTGGGGTCAACTTAAATTCTCACATGAATTAAAATATTTCTAGATCTTGGGAAAATGATACTTCTTTAAATGAGATGAATTGATTTGTTAGAATTTTTTCATAGAAACAAGATGAAGTGATTTGTTAGAAATTCATACTTTCTTCTGACAACTCCAATTTCAACTTGTACTCTGAGCTCTTGTTCAATTTTGTAACTATAGTTTCTACCTATTTCCATTCACTCGAAGAAAAGCTATTATTATTTTTTCCACTTTAGGAAAATTTGTTTTCAACAAAATGAGAATTCATTCTATAAATTAGTATATGGCGATAAAATGCCTTACAATTTTCATCTGAATTTTCAACATTTTATTTTTTCACTTTATTATAATTGATGTTTAACTCCTTTCAATACCATATTTTTTATTTGTAAAACGTGTTAAAAAAAAACAGGCTCTTCCTTGTTTCATTAAGAAGAGTCAACACTTCTCATAATTTGTTGATAATATAACTGTTGGACACACCTACCACACTTAGAGGGGGGGGGGGTGAATGAGTGTGGGGTTCTTTTTCCCAAAACTTCCCTCTTGCACAAAAACTCATCAATTAGCATTCAACATTTATTCATTACCCATTGTTGTCATTTATAACCAATTAGATGTGAGCACATATCAGCAACATA
>ML805294.1:256863-288438 GCA_009831015.1 Picea engelmannii
ATGTATAAATTTTCAATTAAATTTATTTTTATACTTTTAGTATTTGGCTTTGGCGATAATCTAAAATTTGTAAAACATGGATAAATTTTCAATAAATTTGATTTTATTTTTTTAAATAAAAAAATGGAGGTTAATAGATAAAAAATTACAATAAATAGTATATATATATATATATATATATATATGATCCTCTATATAGAGTAAAAACTTATATACATTAATACACCGGCAAGACCCATCAAATTATAATACCACGTGTCAATGCCATAATTGCAGGTGGCATTTAAGGCAACCATATGATTGCACACTAGGATAATAATAAAGGTAACAATGGAAAGCAAGTGGATTCAAACGAAGAAGTAAGAAATTATGTAGATGGAGTGAAATTTGTTCATGATGTAATTTTCACCTGAGGATCTGTAAGTAAGAGCCTGATTTTGGGAGAGAACGCATCCTATATTACTGTTGTAAGTAAGAGCCCGATTTTGGGAGAGAATGCATCATGTATTACTGTTTTCAGTTTCTGTAGGGTTAATGACAATGAACGATGTGGACATCTGTATATTTTCCAGCGTAGTATCATATCGGTGCAACTTCCATTTCTCATCATCAAAGAAGTGTTACATCCACTGCAAACAACTTACACGATTGTATTTGAAAGTAATTATGAAAATATTTTTTTCTCTTAGAAATTGGACATTGTGTACCATAAAGTTTTAGCTATTTATAATTGGTACCCTGGTATCCGATAAATCAAACAAAAGTTATATGCCTCTTAGTACTGTGACTGTGGCAACATTATATGTATTTATTCAATCCCTCAAGCATAACATCCCTATGAATGTATAACTCCCGGGGTTTCATTCAGAAGAAATATTAAAGGGACCCATACCAATTTGTATATTCAACTTCTCTGTTTTCACATATATCAAAGAGAATTTTTTTGAAGGTTGTTAAATATGAAGGTATGCCACTACTCTTGATGTATTTAAGTAAAATCATTTGTTTTAAAATTATGTATTCTTTGAATTATTAAACTGACTCACTGATGATAATGTTGTAGGATTTTCAGAGAAACTGAAATTGGCCTGAGGACGAGATATACAACCAATGTAGCAGAGGACGAAGGAACAAAATGACCATGAACATGGGCATGCCTTCAACCTGGGCAGTGTTTGAAGACTCTTTGGTAGATTTAAGTTGCAGACGATATATTCAACCATTGTAGAAGAGGACGAAGCAATAGAACGACCATGAACATGGGCATGCCTTCAACCTGGGCAATGTTTGAAGACTCTTTGGTAGATTTAAGTTGCATTTGTAAATCTAAATAGTAATCTGAACATGAAATCCTTGTTTGAAATAGTCATATTTTGATGAGTCTTTGGTAGATTTAAGTTGATTTGTAAATCTAAATAATAATGTTTAATGTGAAAAAATAGTTTGTTTACCCCCACCTTATAAAATAGCTACGCTTACCTATCTGTCTGTAAGGATCCCACCAGATACATACCCAAGCCAGTGAAGACAGGTTATGCCTCAGACCAATTGTGCTTATGAACCACACGTTGCTTCAAGATGCATTCCAGAAACTGCTCATGTCTAAGGAGAACAAGAATGGGTTTCGGCTCATGTATCCTCCTCTCCTCTGTATCGTTACATACTTTCTCTTAAGTTGGACGGTAACCATTGCTACCAAACTCAGAATTCCAAGGGTTTGAAGATATCTGTCATAGTTTTCTAGCTCTCCAACTAACTTCCGCCTCTTCTTGTAAAGATTAAATCCTTCTTAATAATTTAAACTTATTTCCAGCTTGCGAAAATTGTTCAAGATACTAAATAAAAACACTACAACTAATGTTTACAACAATTATTATTAGAAAGTTGCGAAAAAATACCAAATCCAATCAAAACACACAATAGATGACAACGATGAAGGTTTGTGGTTGAAAAACAACAGCTCTTTTCAAGTATTTCTCTAAGATCACCAAGTAATCTGCCAAACGACCTACAACAACAGCTAAAAAGGAATACAACCCTTGTCGACCGCGTTCAGAGCTCTTTGCCCTTTGATCTTTCCTAGACAATTGCATAAATTTTCAGTTACTTGACAACATATCAGATCTTTAGAAGGACTCAGAGAAACAAACAAATCCATGCAAAAAGAGAGAAACAGGGTTGTTTCCTTCAAAATTTGTCTTAAAACTTACTAGAAGTGCTCCCGCAGATGTCTTGAGCCGATGTTTGAGAAAGTATTCCAGCCATGGTACAATTGAAAGCACCTCATTCAAAGCTCTCAACACCTAGAATAAAAAGAAGAACAACTTTGTTCTCACACCAATATTTATAGACTGGGTTTCTTCTCACCTAAAAACACATCAATGGAAATCAATAAAAGAAAAAATCGAGGACCGTTCATATATAGAGATCAACGGCCCAAAGGACGGCATGTCAAACACCAATCATGAGACTGAAGATTAAAAAAGAAAGCCTGAGCATTCTTTTTACGGCCGAAGAAGACCTTGGCCACTCCACCATCGTCGAATTCGATGATCGGGCGGCTTGTAGAGAGATTCTAGAATAGACTTGGGTATTTATTTTCCCTTTTACATGTTAGATTTTCTTTCAAGCCATCAATCATGGTTAAAGACAACCCACAGTCATATGGTTAAGATTCTAGCCTCGATTCTTGCTTCTGAGATGAAGGAGACTAAGCAAAATTCGCTAACATCTCTACATAAATTACATAAATTCACTGTAGGGGAAGGACAAGTGCGACTGTGCAAAGACAGTGCAACAAGGATAAGGGGGTGTATGCTAAAGGGAAAACGAATTGGAACTTTTCCAACTGCCGCCAATCCCTGATTCCAACATACATCCTCCAGCGGACAACAACATTTATTCGGCCACTCCACCCATCCAAACGTCATGACACAAACCATTGTTACCTTGTGTCACCTCTCCCTCTAAATATGAGCAATCTCAACACCCTTGACGATGAGTTGTAATGCATATAATAGTTAGCCATGCATAGCACAGTTAACTATCCAACTACCATCCATGCAATGTGTCCATGGAATGCATCCATGCCATGCATACGAGTTGAAATTTGAACTAGAAAAATTGGCGGGTTGAAATTTGAACTTGGTAAAAAGGCGAGTTGAAGTTTGAACTTGGAAAAGAAGTAGTCTTTAAATTTGAAATTGAGTTGAGCGAACATGTTTGTTTAATGGTTATTTGTCTCTCGAGCTCGCTGATTCTACAATTATTATTAGCTTTTCGGTTTGCAAACAATTACCTCTTGTTAAACGCGCTCTTCTGAGCTTCGACTCTCAGATTTCCAGGGTGATGTCCTTTGGGTTTGGTACAGATTGAGGTTTTTTTTTTCAAGTTTATTTTCTCCAGACAAATTGACTCTATTAATGGCGATTCTGAATACAATGGAAACAAATGATATGGGATGGATGCAAATCTCCCCTCTGCGGAGGGTATGTGTGGGAAGAAGGTGGCCTTTGGAGAAAACTCTGTGGCCAATTACAGAATATCTTAGTCTCATTAATGGCGAGTTCATGGATGGCCTTCATCCCATTTTTCTTGCGATCAGTGGCATCAATGCAGAGGGCGGTAATGAAAGTTTTGAGGCTCCAAATTCTCGTGGGAGTCTTGCAAATCAGAGAGTTGTTTATGGGAATCTATAGGTGATTTGGACAGTCCATCTATAACTAAATTTGTTTTAAAATACGTGGGTTTATTTTCTGGAATTATCTTACGGGTCATTTATGCTTCCAAGTGAGTGATATCTATATGTTGGGAATTATTTCGAAACTAAACTGCGGTTAATCATCAATATTTTTCTACAAAGTTGTCCAACGTCCAATGTGCAAATTTGGAACTATGATTGGCCTCAGTTTCAAACTAGATAAAGGATTCAACTCTAAATTTTTTTAATATATCATAATATTCTAAATTTGCATGTTCTTAGCGCTCAGTGAAAGGTGGTGATAGTGTTTTCTCTTTGTTATGCATCATAACATAGTGCAGAATGTTCTGAGCCAAGTTGCCCATGATGTATACCCTATAAAAGCTGTGTGAATTAATCATGTATTATCTTTTCTATAACATAAATATATGTATTTGTACTCTTACTCAAAATATTTATTTATGTATTTTCATTCTTTATTAAATAGTTTTATGTACAGTTCAAATCTATTAAAAACTAATGAAAAAGAACTTTACAAAAGTTTTGTTTTTAATATAGCATAAAACACAGAAATGTTATTAATTTCGATTTATAAATAATAGAATTTATGGGTCTTTAGACTTCAAAGGAATTTAATAAAACTTTTCTTAATATAATATAATATAATATGGAAATATTATCATTTCAATTTTCAAATAGTAGAGTTAACATTTTTTTACTACAATATAGATTATCATTTTAATTTTCAAATCATTTCAATTTTCAAATCATTTCAATTTTTACATAGTGGAGTTTACTTTTTTTTACTACAATATAAATTATTATTTCAATTTTCAAATAGTGAAGTTAACTTTTTTTTACTATAATATAAATTACCATTTCAATTTTCAAATATTGGAGTTAACTTTCTTTTACTATAACATAAATTATCTTTTAAATTTCAATTTTCAAATAGTAGAGTTTATGGTTATTTGATAGATGTAGAGTTTATTGTGTCTCCATTTTTTTAAAACATAATAGAAAATGATATACATTTCATACAACATATACTTGAGCAACATACTATCCATCCAACTAACTTTTTGGATTTTGAACTATGGACTTAGGTTGTCACTTTCATTTAAGTTATAAAATTAATTAGTCTTCATTGATGCTTTATAATCTTATGCATTGCAAGAAATATCGCAATATATTGGTGAGCTAGTAATATCCAAATGATTATAAGAGTATTGTCATGCTTAAACATATAGAAGATCGTCCACATTTAAAAAAAAGAAGAAAAAGAAAAAAAAAATGCATTTACAATTTAAATTTGAAAACTATAACTATAAAAATGTAAATTAAAATGTAACAAAAAATTTATTTAATCTTGTCTTCTCACATAGATATAGTTGTTGGAGAAATAAAAAAATTAAATTAAAAAGGTTTCAACAAATTTAAAAATAAACTAAAATTAATGGTGAATGAAAAAGGATAATAAAAATGAAAAATTAATTTGGCAATTTTTTAAAACGTATTATGGTCTATGTAGTATCTTGATGTATTAGTAGCATTATATGTCCATAGAATACTAGCAAACAATTATTTTAAATTAATAAAATATAAAGTGGTAAGCATCATGAATTATTATTTTGAAATAAGATTTATTACTTAACTTTTTAGCTATGCCCCTTATATAAATGTGTTTCAATGTGGTTATATGTTTATGGCCTTTTGAATATCAATATTTTAAAAATAAAATGTTTTATAAAATTTGAAGTAATATTTTATTTTTTATTTTTAAATTTAACTCTCCATGATGTGCCTAGTATCACTATGCATTAGTGCTCTTATATGTTTATGGCACATCATTATTTTTTCTTTCAAAATGGTTAACACTAATGCAATGTACATTGTATTGTATGCATTCGTAGAATGTACTATAGAGTAGTTTTTTAGGTGTATCGATAAGAAAACCTTTGCAAAAATCTATGCTCGTTCGTCTTTGCTAAATGAAAAAAATGGAAAAGGGTGAGTGCAAGCTAATGATGGTCTCTCATGACGCATTAGTGGCAATGCAAACATGGAAAAACAACAATATTTTAACTTGGAGAGATTATTCAAGGTACTTTTACAATGAATTTGAATATGTTGTCAGAAGATGAAATGTAGGAAATTGAATTAGTTTTAACGCACAACTTTTATTCATAGAAATTGTGAATACCTATGTGAAATTTGATTTTTTCTAGCATTGGTATGTTATTTTTCCAGCAAAATATAAGGTATATGTCTTGGTTAAGGTGTTGAGTACCCATTAACAATGAAATTTCCTTCCAAAAACTTGTATAATTGTAGAGAACCCATTTTTTTAATTATGAAAGTCAATATGTCATTGAAATTACAACGCCTTTTGTTTGTTCAGGCTAAGAGGGTATTAACATGATCAAAATAATTTCATTTTTTCTTTTAGATCGTAGATATCAGTCTTCTCTAGTGCAGTATATAACTCATTTTAGAATTGGTTAAGTCAACAAAAAGTTATAGAAGAGATAAAAGAGGTATGTATTCTAGTATTTTGATATATGCGAAAACAAAAGGAGATTAAAAATAGTAAACAATATTAATTTAAAAAAAAACTAGTTCCAAAGGTCATAGTTCCAGAGGGCGTAGTTCCACAGGTCATAGTTCCAAAGGGCATAGTCCCACAAGTCATAGTTCCAGAGGGTGTAGTTCCACAGGTCATAGTTCCAGAGGGCGTAGTTCCAGAGGGCATAGTTCCACAGGTCATAGTTCCAGAGGGCGTAGTTCCAAAGGTTATAGTTCCGAAGAGCATAGATCCAGAGGTCATAGTTCTAGAGGGCGTAGTTCAAAAGGTCATAGTTCCATAGGGTGTAGTTCCAGAGGGTGTAGTTCCATAGGCCATAGTTCCAGAGGGTGTAGTTCCACAGGTCATAGTTCCAGAGGGCGTAGTCCCATAGTTCATAGATCCAAAGGTCATAGTTCTACAAAGCGTAGTTCCAGAGGGTGTAGTTCCACAGGGCGTAGTTCCATAGGTCATAGTTCCACAGGTCATATTTCCAGAGGGCATAGTTCCACAGGTCATAGTTCCACAGGTCATAGTTCTACAAGGCATAGTTTTAGAGGTCATAGTTCTAGAGGTCATAGCTCCAATGGGCGTAGTTCCACAAGTCACAGTTCCACAGGTCATAGTTCTAGAGGTCACAGTTCCAGAGGGCGTAGTTCTACAGGTCATAGTTCCAGAGGTCATAGTTCTAGATGGAATAGTTCCACAAATCATAGTTCTAGAGGGTGTAGTTCCATAGGTCATAGTTCCACAGGTCATAGTTCCATAGGTCATAGTTCCACAGGTCATAGTTCTACAGGGCGTAGTTCTAGAGGTCATAGTTTCAGAGGTCATAGTTCCAGAGGGGGTAGTTCCACAAGTCACAATTCCACAGGTCATAGTTCCAGAGTCCATAGTTCCAGTGGGCGTAGTTCCAGAGGTCAAAGTTCCATAGGTCATAGTTCCAGAGGGCGTAGTTCCACAGGTCATAGTTCCAGAGGTCACAGTTCCACATGTCATAGTTATATAGGGTGTGTTTCTATAGGTCATAGTTCCAGAGGTCATAGTTCTAGAAGGCATAGTTCCACAAGTCACAGTTCCACAAGTCATAGTTCCACAGGTCATAGTTCCAGAGGTCATAGTTCCAGAGGACGTAGTTCCACCAGTCATAGTACCAGAGGGCATAGTTCCATAGGTCATAGTTCCACTGGTCACAGTTCCACAAGCCATAGTTCTACAAGGCATAGTTCTAGAGGTCATAGTTCCAGAGGCCATAGTTCCAGAGGGGGTAGTTCCACAAGTCACAATTCCACAGGTCATAGTTCGAGAGGTCACAGTTCCATAGGGCGTAGTTCCACAGGTCATAGTTCCAGAGGGTATAGTTCCACAGGTCATGTTTCCACAAGTCACAGTTCCAGAGAGCGTAGTTCCAGAGGTCATAGTTCTAAAGGTCATAGTTCTAAAGGTCATAGTTCTAAAGGTCATAGTTCCAGAGGGCATAGTTCCAGAGGTCATAGTTCCAGAGGGTATAGTTCCATAGGTCATAGTTCCACAGGTCACAGTTCCACAGGTCATAGTTCCACAGGGCGTAGTTCTAGAGGTCATAGTTCTAGAGGTTATAGTTCTAGAAGGCGTAGTTCCACAAATCACAGTTCCACAGGTCATAGTTCCATAGGGCATAGTTCCAGAGGGCATAGTTCCACAGGTCATAGTTCCAGAGGGCATAGTTCCACAAGTCATAGTTCCAGAGGTCATATATCCAGAGGGCGTAGTTCCACAAGTCATAGTTCCAGAGGGTGTAGTTCCAAAGGTCATAGTTCCAGAGGCCGTAGTTCAAGAGGTCATAGTTCCAGAGGGCATAGTTCCACAGGTCATAGTTCCACAGGTCACAATTTCACAGGTCATAGTTCTATAGGGTGTAGTTATAGAGTTCATAGTTCCAAAGGTCATAGTTCCAGAGGGTATAGTTCCACAAGTCATAGTTCCACAGGTCATAGTTCCAAAGGGCGTAGTTCTAAAGGGCGTAGTTCCACAATTCATAGTTCCAGAGGGCGTAGTTCCACAGGTCATAGTTCCAGAGAGCGTAGTTCTAAAGGTCATAGTTCCAGAGGGCGTAGTTCCATAGGGATTAGTTCCATAGGTCATAGTTCCAGAGGGCGTAGTTTCACAGGTCATAGTTCCAGAGGGCATAGTTCCACAGGTCATAGTTCTACAAGGTTGATCCCGATTTTATGAGCAGAATGAAATGACTATAGATTATTAATAGGTGCTTAACACAAAATAACAGAGATACAGTAAAACTAGTTTTCTATTCAATAAGGAAATAAGATGAAACTGTAAAATGCAGCGGAAACAAGGTTGATGGAATGGTGGCGACTTATCTCTGAGAAGAGATGTGATAGTTGCACTCATTTGAAAGTAGATGATTACAATGAGGCTCTGAAGGCCTTTTTACAATAAACAGGAATGAAAAAAACCCTAAACATCCAAAAACCTAACCTTAGGAGATGAAGCGCCAAAAGTCATGTGGGCCCCGTTTGGGTAAGTTAGTAGATCAACTTCTCGGGGTCGTAACTTTTGCATATGATCTTCGTTTTAGGCGTATGATAGCCTGCTGGAAAGGTATTGTCGAGGAGATTCATTTTGTGGGCTCATTCATGCCTTTTCATATCATTGAGAATGTCTATCCCGAAAAACCTTCATTTAGGCCCTCAAAATGGCCTCGAAAGTTAAAACTGCTAAAAATAGTAAATTGCCAAAATTGTCAGAAAACTGTTTTGAGCTAGTTGGAAGAGGTGGGTGGCCACCGATATCCACCTAGATAAATCCTCCCTCCTTAGGAATAAATGGTCTCAATTGTGTTGAGTTCCCCCATCATATGAGGAAAATTCCGCTGAATTTGGCTCCGAGTGAGCCACTTGCCTCAGTGCAGGAGTTGCCCTGCTTTGACGACTTGACAAAGCTAGATCCTTTGTTGTCGAGTCCCCTTGATCTATGTGTCCACAATATGATCATTGGATGCCTGTTGTATGAATTCGGGGTTGAGCTTTGTTGGTGTCAACTGCTCTGCTACGTCTGAGGTGTCCAATAATGGTGGGAAATAAGGGAGAAGGAGATCCATGTTGAACATTGGATGTCAGCCAAGGAAAGGAGGAATGTTGAGCTCAAAAGAATTATCCCCCATGATCTTGGTGATGGTGTATGACCCATAACGGAGTGGGTGAATCTTCCGATGGGGTCCTGTAAGGTGTTCTTTTTGCAAGTGCAACCAAACTTTGTCTCCCACCTGAAACTTATGTGACACCCGATGTTGATCATGGTGCTGCTTGTACTTGTCATTGCACTTTCATAGGATATCCTGAACATGTTGGTGGATGTGTCGGATCTTCTCAATGAACCGAGTGGCTTTGTCAGCTTCAGTTAGAGCAGGAGATGAGTCGGTCGAGGTGATCGCAAGGGGAAGTGAAACATCTATGGGACCCAATGGTTGGAATCCCAACCCCACCTGAAAGGGGCTATGGCCGGTTGAGCTATGCAGGGCTCGATTGTAGCTATGTTGGACATAGGGAAGGCTCTCATCCCATGTGTGAGGGAGCTTTGAATTATACATGCGAAGGATATGCACAATCATTTTATTTATGACCTCGATTTGGCCATTTGTCTGGGGGTGGAAGGTTGTGGATTTGGTGAGCTTGGTGTCCAGCAGTGACCAGAGGCTTGACCAGAATGTGCTGAGAAATCGACTATCCTGATCTGAGACAATGGTTTGTGGGATTCCAAAATGTACCCACTCGTTCAAAGAAGAGCTTGGCAGTGGCCTCTGCTGTGATGTTCTTCTTACAGAAAACCAGAATCACCATCTTAGAAAAGCGATCAACAACCACAAAAACATAGTCATTTCCCCGCTTGGTCGATAGGAGGCCAGACATATAGTCCATTGAGATGGATTCACATGGCCTTTCAGGAGTAGGAAGAGGGGTGTACAGGCCCTGTTTCTTAGTGGTCGGTTTGGCAATAGCGCAGGTAGTGAAGGACCTGATATAATTGTTGACCTCTTGTCGAAGTTTCGTCTAGTAGAAATGTTTCTGTAGCATTTCCATTGTCTTTTCGATGCCGAAGTGTTCTTCCACCCGACTGTAGTGGGACTCCTAGATCAGCTTCGCTCACTTTCTTGATGGAACATAGATATGGCCCAGACGACACAACAACCCATCCTTAAGATGGAAATTATCAACAACTACGTTTTCACCCAACATTTGGTAGGTGGTGGCGAAGTCTGGGTCTATCTCATAGAGTTGGGGCCATCCATAGGTCTCATGGCCACAGGAGTCTAGCACTGTGGTGAGTGTCGCGATTGGTAGTCTGCTGAGGCAATCAATGATGCGATTGGTGCTTCCTATTTTATACTTGATGTTGATGTGGAATTGTTGCAAGTATGTGGACCACTTCTAATGGAGATCATTCTGCAATTTCCCTTGTGTCTGCATGAACTACAATGGATTATGATTAGTGTGGATGATTGTCTCCTTCCCAAGAATGTAATGTCTCCACTGGCAGTAGGCTTGCACAATGGAGTACATTTATTTGTCATAAGTAGGGTACTTACGGACAACATCTGATAGTGTCTCACTATGATAGGCCACGGGGTGGTCATGCTGAGTGAGAATGACGCCCACCGCATAGTCTGAAGCATTTGTCTCAATATCAAAGGGTTGTTGCAGGTCTCGTAGTGAAAGTACTGGGGCTGAGCACAAGTGCTGCTTCAAATCATCAAACACTTGTTGTTGGGACCAATCCCATGCAAATTTTTCCTTACCACCACCCCTAGTTATTTGGCTAAGGGCCCATGCAATGTGAGAGAATCCCAACACGAACCTACGATAGAAATTGGCAAGGCCCAAGAAGCTCTAAATCTCAGTGAGTGTGGTTGGGGCTGGCCAGTCACGGATGACTTGGATCTTGGCTGGATCCACATGTATGCCATGCTGATCAATTATGTAGCCCAGGTAATGGACCCTTTCCATGCTGAAGGAGCATTTTTCTAGGTTGACATATAGCTTGTTTTGCCACAGGGTGTGCAGAACTTGTTGAATATGCTGCAAACGATCGTCCCAAGTCTTGTTGTAAATGAGAATGTCATCCAGATACACCACTACAAAATTATTGGTGAATGGTCGCAGGATATCATCCATCATCCTCATGAAAGTGGATGGAGCATTTGTCAAACCAAAGGGCATGACCAACCATTCAAAAAGGCATTCCTTTGGATTGAAGGTGGTTTTCCATACATCTGTCTGTTCTATTGGGACCTGGTGGTAGACAGACTTCAGATCAATCTTACTGAAGTATTTGGCCCCCGTGAGTTGATCAAGGAGGTCGTCGATTTAGGGAATCGGGTATCAGTTTCTGACTGTGATTTTATTCAGAGCCCATTAATCAATGCAGAGTCACTAGGTTCCATATTTCTTTTGTACCAGCATGATTGGGCTCCCGCAAGGTGATGAGCTGGGACAAATGTGCCCATTGTGGAGTAGTTCTTGGATCTGTCGCTTGATCTCCTCATTCTCTAACAAAGAGCGACGATAGACTAGCCCATTGGGCAACGATGTGCTAGGGGTTAGATCGATGGGGTGCTTGACTTGGCAGTGCAAAGGTACCCCGGTAGGTGTGGAGAAGATATCTGAGTATTCTTCCACAAACTTATCTACTTGCTTCTGCTCTGTGGAGAAGTCGATCGCAGAGACCCTAGATGTGGTTGTGATCTTTCGTTGATTTTGAGAGTGAATCATGAAGAAGACAAACTTCCACGTATGAGAGATGTCTTTCCTGCATTGCTTAGTAAATATCAAGGAAATAGCACTAGGTGGGACTGCCTCGGGTATCCTGTACAATTTTCTGCTCAAAGTAATAATAACACTACAAAGCCTAGACTCATATACAACATGACGTTTCCATAAATAAGGTAGGCCCAAAAGAATATCAAGCATATCAAGCACTAGCATGAATATCTAGATCAGTTCTAACATTCTAACATACAATAAGCACCAAGCATGAATAGATCTATCTAAACACATTAGAACACTTAGCATATAACATATGAACACATCAAGACAAAGAACAAAGCACAAAACATAGTGTTTACACGGTTCACCCCCACCCTAGGGCTACATCCACCAACTCTTCTTCTTTATTATCTTCAGTCAATCGAGCACAAGAAGAAAGCCTCAAAACCCTTACTCCGCACAAGATAGAATATCTGCACAACTCTCTAGATCCTTCTTCCTTGCGTTATAGCACAAATCCTCCTACAGGCTCTCACAGGGACTTTCACTCAGCTCTACAAGTCTTACATAGTATGCACAGAGAACTTACAATCCTTTGATCATATAGATCTAGCACTTAGCCATTCCTTTAGAACTTAGCACACCGACCTCTTTCTACATTGCCTATCCTTCTATATATACATTAAAAAATAGGCCTAAACATGGGTAAACCCATGGGCCGACATCCCATTCCTATTACATATTCCCATAAACCCAAAAAGGGGCCTAAAAGGGAGCCAAGATCCCGTGATCTCCGCTTCGACTTGTGCTCCTCCTTCGACAGGTTGTCGGAGTCCCAAAATAGGTCAACATGACCAAGAAACTCCCAAAACTTGGTTAAGGGCCAACAGGCCCCCAACACTCACTTGTGACTCGTCTCGAGTCACTCTGGTCTAAGAAATTCTGCCTCAAATGCCTCAAGCTTGGCTCAAGCTGCTTCAACTTGTTGCTTTGTTGTGGCCTTTTGTTCAATGAACTCCTCGATCACTGCGTCGTTCACTGGTCCTTCTAAGCATTGTTCTGTTGTGAGGATGACATGTTCTAGCTCTGCTCCTTGGCCCTCGACCTCTGTAAACATTAGACATGCCTTATCTTGCATAGGTTGAATTCGTTGAGTGATTTCCATCACTTTGCTTTGAAGCATATGGATTTGCTGCCGAGATGTACATTTTTCATGAGACCTCTTCATTTTGTCTACAGCTGACAGGGCCTTTAGCTACACCTATAATGTATCTACGTTCTTCTTTTCTTCTTGGAGCTGCGACTACCATGTCTGCAATTCCAGGTTTTCAGTGAGATTTTCATAGGTCTGGGAACTGTGGGTACTAAGCTGCTTGCACTCCAAGGAAAGATCTTTTAGTCTGTCAACTACGCTGCGAGCAACTGCTTCTCTTTGGTTTCGTATCTTCTGTGGGGTTTCAGGTACTGCATGGAGCTCCAAGTCGGTGATGTGTTGTTGTAGCTTCTGAATTACCTCTTCCAGTTGTGCCACCTGTTGTGGAACTTGTTCCTCAGTCTGTACTTCGATGATTCTCACATAGAAAAGTGCTCTGTTGACCCTTTCCTTAACTTCAAGTTGCTCGACAAGCAATTGTTCCTTTCTTTGTTGTATCTCTTCTTTTTATTCATCCCATTTTACTTGTAGAGCAAGTGTTTCTCATTCTGCAGCACTTCGTTGCTCCTCAAGGTGTTTCTGTACTTGCACTAAAGCCTGGGTGGCTTGTGTTGTCTCTCTCTGGGCTTGTCGAAGGCGAGCTTCAACTGTATCTGCAATGCGGTGTAATTGAGCAGGCTCATCACCTAGTTCTGGTGTTCCAACTGTCAGGGGCATAGTGGATACTGCGCGGTTGGATTGTAGTGCTTGTTGCACTCCTTGGAGTTCATCCTTAATCTGATTGAACACCACCTCCTGCTTAGATTCTTGCTTCTCTTCTATCTCCAACGAAGCATCATTCAGTGTTGCGACGATGAAGTTGAAGTCATCTGAGGTGAGGGCGGTCTCGAATTTGGTTCTAGTTGCTTTCATTTTCTTCCTTGAAGAAGGTTTCAGAGGGGAAACCTTCCTTTTCTTCAAGGGATCCTCCTTGTCTTTTGGCGGTGTGACCTCACCTTTCTTCAATTCAACTTCTGTGCCATCTATTTCTCCACCATCTCCTCCTTGCTATGCTAATATGGAAGCGGTCTTCATGGATGCGTTGTCTAAATCATGAACCTCTTCAGTCTTCTTTATCTTACTAGGTCCGGTTGTATCCGGCACAGTTTCGGGGCTGTCAACATCAGACATCTCCACAGGGTCCGCTGGAACAAGGAGGTCCGCCGACCATTCCTTGGTAATCTCCTCCAAGTCATCCTTCGTTAGCTTGTAGTATGACTACAATTTTTGTTTATGCTCATTAGAGTGCACTGTGATATAGATAAAATGGCGGTCCACGCTGAATTTATCAAGGGTCTAAACTTGTGGAGTGTGTTTGGGGTTATGTGAGGTTCATACTGGATAGCAGTCTTCAATTGGTTGTAATAGGTGTGGAAGATGGAATTTGATTGCCACTGCTTGTTCATGTCACTGGAGTACCACAACATACTGAACTTCACGGCTAGTGGTTCAAATGGCTCGATGTCTAGGAAGGTTGCACCTTTCGACATCTCCCATGTGATGAACGCGATTAAGATAAGAAGCCAATTGAAGTGGAATTTGTATCCCTGATCCTGTGCTTCCCTGCAATTTAGTTCCTATTGGTTCACGAGGTACTTCGCCCAATTCATCTGTAGTCCCTCCATGCACTTCCTTGTGAGGTCGACTACGAATCCAGTTACTTGGGTCGGTCGGTTCTTGTGAACTAGCTTACCTGCGATCAACTGACAGGCAAGGCGCACTATGTCGCTCTAGATAGAGGCTACCTTGTAGCCTCGTGTTCCCTTCTCTACATCGTCGTAAGTATCCTTTATCCTCTGGGCAAGAGCGTGATCTGCGGTCTTTCTGGGGTAGAAATCCTATGGGTCAGGGCCTTGCATGCTAAGCCCTCTGATCCGATTGATCAAATTCGTATCCACTGTAATGTGGTGGTTCAACCATAAGTATCCTCCATGATAGCAGGATAGCAACAACTTGATGCACGCATTCACTTCTTGATGCCTGTCGAAGTGAGGAATCTTCATTACATTAAGCAGTGTGGACTGCGCGAGGTTCATGTTCCATTGTTGGGGAATGACCTTTGAATTATTTCCCTTGGTTCTAGTCAGATACTTATATGGGGCTAGCATATTGTACACTTTTCTGTCGTCGAGGTTGAAGTCACTAAACTTCAACGCTGTGATCTTATCCTGATCTATGCGTACTATGTGTATCCCCTTCAAAAGGTACGTAGTGACCAATTCATATTCAAAATCTCGGGGCACGTTGTCTCGATTTATTGCGCCGCTCAGAGGTGGTAGATAAGAAGGTAGAATGATCGGAATCACCTTATCATTCGCGATATCATTTCTGTGCTTCGTTCATTTCTCATCAGCTGGTCGGGATGGTCTGGCTCGAATAGTGGATGGAGAGGCCTGTAGTCCTCTCATCGAAGATGCTTGTACACCTGTAGACACTCCTCTCTCTGACATGACTCTCTCTGTCATCAAGTCAATCAAAACTTCCTCAGCGACTTTCTCTACAGCGCTCAATGCTTCTGACATACACACTCAGGGTAAACAATTCACGGGATCGGGAAACAACTTAGACACAGTACTGAGATAGAGAACGAGAGAACAATGATCATTGTATAAACTTGGCATATTCTATGGGCTTAAATTCTTGATTGGCAAAAGTGTTCTCAGTGCATGGCGCGACGAGTTAAATAGGTAATTCGACAACGGTTGGCTTGCAACGGGTATGGGCCTCCATTAACTCCTGTTCAATCCATTATGGCACGGTCCAACAGTCTAATGACGAACCTTTATTGTTTTAATGTCCATTTGAAGCGTCGTTCGAACAGTTATAATATCCCCAACGACTACCTTGCTTTGTCATGGTGAAGTGCCATGTGTCACGGTTATGATATCTCGGCGAAGCTCCAATTCTGCAATTTTTCTTTCTGTGAGGTCTCCTCTAGAACCTCCTATAACTTTTCAGTCTTATTCCTTTTCTTTCTTAACTTTCTATCCTTCTTTCCAGTGTGCTTCATCTTGGTAGTGCTTTTGTCATTCTGATTCTTATCTTCTTTGGTCTTAGTTACTTCACATTGTTGAAGTTCTTTCATAGGGTTCCTGGATAATACTTCTTCTTTGTCTGGGATAGGTAACTCAATATTCTATGGATCCTTTAGCGCTCTCTTAGCTTTGACATTCGGGTTGATAGCATTAAATATCTACGATGTGCTCTCCTATTCTTCAATCAAGTGTGTGATCCTTCTAGTCATAAAGTCTTTTAAATCTTGCTTCTTATGTTTCAAAACTTCTTCTTCTTCCTTTCGTTTGGCTTGGTCTCTATCAATCCAATATTTTCCTATTAGCATGGTAAAGGGGTGTTGTCTTCAACAAATTTAATAATCTCAAAGTCTTCTTCTGTCAAAGTTCCATTGACAGTCATAAGTATTCGAGAGAGCCTTCCACATAGGTTTACTAGATTTCCTTTGAATAAACGTATTCCTCCTAGTGAAGGGATGATAGCAGGCCTTCCTATAGCTTCCCAGGTTCTCTCTGGCATAATATTCATCTACGTTTCCTCATCCAGAACACAGTCAATGTCAAAGTCTCTTATTCTTTCTTCGATGCATTCCTTCTCCTTGAATATCTTTGATAAGTTGACATGTCGGTGGTCATTCAGGGTTTCTTTCATCTATAGCAATGCTTTCTCTGATTCTTTCTGAGGTTCATCTGTAGGTTATGGATCTGCTTTAGGGTTTTCTTGATTCAGATTCATTCTTTCAAGCTTAGAAAGCATGCTAGGGCAATCTAATACTTCATGGTCTAGAGCTTTACAACAAAGACAACTAGGTCTTCCACTAGGGCATTCCTTAGCAAGATGTCTCGGCCTTCTGTAACTGTAATAGAGGGTTCATCCTCTCTTCCTTTTAAATGATCCCTAGCTTCTTCTATACTGCACACTAGGATCATATGAGCTAACCTGCAACAATTTCTTTCTAGGATCCTGCATCCATTTGTTAGTCCAAACATCTTTTCTATGCATAGGTATAACATATATTTCATGATTCTTATTCACATCAAACCTTCTTTCATCTATTAGTGCCCTAGTCTTTAAGCTAGGACATAATCTATCAATCATACATAGAACCATACTCTAGAAACAAAAATTTCCACTTATCTTACTTCTACAGAGCACAAAGCTTTCAGATCTAACACTTTTAACTATTCTTACCTTTATCAAGGCACAGAGCTTGCAGATCTTACCTCTTTTGATCAGAAATTCTTACTTTTACCTTTCTTAGAGTGCTAAGAGTTCAGATCTTTCTTCTCTCCTTCAGATCTGATCTTCTTTTCTTCAGATTGGGCTTCTTTATTTCATATATGATCTTATTTCTTTAGCATAGATATTTATAAGTCAAGTAGAATACTGCTCACTAGGGCACAGATCTACGCACAGATATTCCACAATTTCAAGATGAATCTTTGCACAGAGCTTCTTCTTTCTCAGTTCCCAACAATCACAGTTTCAAGTCCCAGAAACGGAACCATTTGTTGGCACAGGGGTAGACCCAAGGTTCAACGCTACAACAGTGCACCAACAAAGCCCTAACTACCGACCCTTTTAGCAACACCTACGAAGCAGATGAAGTCTCACCCGAGGTAGTGGCAGGGGTGGTTGCAGACTCAGGTGTCTACAACCTTAGCTAGGAGTCAGCTATGTGATTATACAACTTACTAGAGCACTTAGCACCGTTAGTTCATTAATATACAGTCAATAAACACTTCGCTTATAAGACAAAACTTCGCAGCATTCACACCAATCTATGGTATTCAAGCACTTAGCATATACAAACAGATCAGAATGAGCATATCAAGCACTAGCATGAATATCTAGATCATATCTACCATTCTAACATACAATAAGCACCAAGCATGAATAGATCTATCTAAACATATCAGAGCACTTAGCATATAACATATGAACACATCAAAACAAAGCACAAAGCACACAACACAGTGTTTACGTGGTTCACCCCCACCCTGGGGCTATGTCCACCAACTATTATTCTTTATTGTCTTCAGTTAATCGGGCACCAGCATAAAGCCTCAAAACCCTTACTCTGCACAGGACAGAAGATCTGTGCAGCTCGCTAGATTCTTTTTCCTTGCATTATAGCACAAAACCTTCTACAGTCTCTCACAGGGACTTGCACTCAGCTCTACAAGTCTTACACAGTATGCACAGATCACTTACAATCCTTTGATCATATAGATGTAGCACTTATCCATTCCTTTATCACTTAGCACACCAACCTCTTTCTACATTTCCTATCCTTCTATATATACATTACAAAATAAGCCTAAACATGGGTAAACCCATGGGCCGACATCCCATTCTCGTTACATATTCCCAAAAACCCAAAAAGGGGCCCAAAAGGGAGCCAAGATCCCATGATCTCTGCTTCGACTTGCACTCCTCCTTCGACAAGCTGTCAATGTCCCAAAATAGGTCAACATGACCAAGAAACTCCCAAAACTTGGTCAAGGGCCAACAACTCTTATGGCAGTCGCACCACTTCCCGATATCTTTCTTTGTCTTTCCGGTGTCCTTCTTTGCTTGCGGCTTGGACTGGTTGTCCTAATAATGTCCATATTTTCTCTGTCCTTTGTTATATGGGTTGGGGCCACCCTTTTCTGGATTTTGTTGTGAGGGGTTCCTAGGCCCAAATTGCCTTGTCTTTTGTTTGAGCTTCTACTCGATTTTGACGTCATATCGGTAGGTCACGCCCAAGGATGAGATGTCCAAAAATTCCATTTCAGTCTGGATGTATCTATGTAGAGCGTTACGATACTTGAGCACTAGATATCACTCTGAATCATTGATGCCCATCTTGGTGTGCAAGGTATGAAAGATATTCGTGAAATCTGGCACTGCTTGGTCTCTTTCTTGCCGCAGTGTGGTCCATTTGGTATACAAGTCATCATAACTTCTAACAGGGTAGTATTGTTCCTTAATAGAATCCCTGAAGAATCCCAGGTGGCCATGACTGTAAATAGTGAGGGTTCCTCTATTTCCTTTTGCTCACAGAAAGTTTCCCACCAATATTTGACTTGGGGAATGGATTTGAGGAGTGAAAAAGTAATCTTTTCTCTATTCGAAAAGTTATGGAAAGAAAAATACCCTTCTAGTAGATTCAACCACTTGTCTACAACATTTGCATCTATCTGACCTTCAAATATAGGAATATCAAAGTTTATTTGTACCTTGAAGGGGGTGGCACCTTTACTCGAAGAAGATGTGTCGCCTATTGGTAGTCATCGAAGGATTTGCGTGAAACTATCCATCATCTCGTTCCTTTGTTGTGTAAGGGATTCCTCAATCAATAGTTTGAAAGGATCTCTTGTCCCATCATCTTTCTTTTCTCCTGCCATGAGAGGTCACTTAGGTGTGCAGGAGCTTTTGTCCTCAAGAGAAACAAGCTCGAGACCCAACTCTTTGTACTCCGACCTCGTTGGGGACATGCATTAAGATGACAAGGAGCAGACCGCTCTGATACCAATTATCCCAATTTTATGAGCAGAACGAAATGAATATAGATTATTAACAGGTGATTAACACAAAATAACAGAGATACAGTAAAAATAGTTTTCTATTCAATAAGGAAATAAGATGAAACTGTAAGATGCAGCGGAAACAAGCTTGCTGGAATGGTGGCGGCTTATCTCTGAGAAGAGATGTGACAACCGCACTCATTCGCAAGACGATGATTACAATGAGGCTTTGAAGGCCTTTTTACAATAAACAGGAATGAAAAAAACCATAGACATCCAAAAACCTAACCCTAGGAGATGAAGCACCAAAAGTCATGTGGACCCCATTTGGGTAAGTTAGTACATCAACTTCCCGGGGTCGTAACTTTTGCATACGATCTCCATTTTAAGCGTATGATAGCCCATTGGAAATGTATCATCGAGGAGATTCATTTTGGGGGCTCAATCATGCCTTCAGATATCATTGAGAAGCTTGATCCTGAAAAGCCTTCATTTAGGCCCTCAAAATGGCCCCGAAAGTTAAAACTGCTAAAAATAGTAAATTGCCAAAATTGTCAAAAAATTGTTTTGAGCCAGTTGGAAGAGGTGGGTGTCCACCGATATCCACCTAGATCAAGGGTGTAGTTCCAGAGGTCATAGATCTAGAGGGCATAGTTCCAGAGGGTGTAGTTCCAAAGGTCATAGTTCCAGAGGGCGTAGTTCCACAAGTCATAGTTCCAGAAGGTGTAGCTCCACAGGTCATAGTTCCAGAGGGCATAGTTCCACATGTCATAGTTTCAGAGGGCTTAGTTCCATAGGTCACAGTTCCAGAGAGCGTAGTTCACAGGTCATAGTTCCAAAGGGCATAGTTCCACAGGTAATAGCTCCACAGGTCATAGCTCCATAGGTCATAGTTCTACAGGGCGTAGTTCCAGAGGTCATACTTCTAGAGGGCATAGTTCCAGAGGGCGTAGTTCCACAGGTCATAATTCCAGAGAGTGTAGTTCCAGAGGGCATAGTTCCATAGGTCATAGTTCCATAGGGCGTAGTTCCAGAGGGCGTAGTTCCACAGGTCATAGTTCCAAAGGGATTAGTTCCACAGGTCATAGTTCCAGAGGGCGTAGTTCCACAGGTCATAGTTCTAGAGGTCGTAGTTCCATGGGTCAAAGTTCCACAGGTCATATTTCTATAGGGCATAGTTCCAAACATCATAGTTCCAGAGGGCGTAGTTCCACAGTTTATAGTTCTAGAGGACGTATTTCCATAGGTCATAGTTCCAAAGGGCATAGTTCCAGAGGTCATAGTTCCAGAGGGCGTAGTTCCAGAGGTCATAGTTCCATAGGGCATAGTTCCAGAGGGCGTAGTTCCACAGGTCATAGTTCCGAAGGGCATAGTTCCACAAGTCATAGTTCCAAAGGGCATAGTCCCACAAGTCATAGTTCCATAGGTCATAGTTCTATAGGGCATAGTTCTAGAGGTTATAGTTCTAGAGGGCGTAGTTCTAGAGGGGCGTAGTTCCATAGGTAAGTTCTAGAGGGCGTGGTTCCACAGGTCATAGTTCCAGAGGGCGTAGTTCCACATGTCATACTTCCACATGTTGTATTTCCAGAGGTCATAGTTCTAAAGGGCGTAGTTCCATAGGTCATATTTCCAGAGGGCGTAGTTCCACAAGTCATAGTTCTAGAGGGCATAGTTCCACCGAACATAGTTCCAAAGGGTGTAGTTCCACAGGTCTTAGTTCCATAAGGCATAGTTCCACATGTCATAGATCCACAGGTCATAGTTCTACAAGGCATAGTTTCAGAGGTCATAATTCCAGAGGACGTAGTTCCACAGGTCATATTTCCAGAGGGCATAGTTCCACAAGTCATAGTTCCACGGGTCATAGTTCTATAGGGCATAGTTCTAGAGGTCATAGTTTCAGAGGGCGTAGTTTTACAAGTCACAACTCCACGGGTCATATTTCTAAAGGTCACAGTTCCAGAGGGCGAAGTTCCAGAGGTCATAGTTCCAAAGGGCATAATTCCATAGGTCATAGTTCCAGAGGGCGTAGTTCAATAGGTCATAGTTCCACAGGTCATAGTTCCATAGGTCATAGTTCTACAGGGCGTAGCTCTAGAGTTCATAGTTCCAAAGGTCATATTTCCAGAGGGCGTAGTTCCACAAGTCACAATTCCACAGGTCATAGTTCCAGAGGGCGTAGTTCCACAAGTCACAGTTCCATAGGTCATAGTTCTACAGGGTGTAGTTCTAGCGGTCATAGTTCCACAGGTCATAGTTCCAGACAGCGTAGTTCCACAAGTCACAGTTCCACAGTTCATAGTTCCATAGGTCATAGTTCTAGAGGGCGTAGTTCCACAGGTCATAATTCTAAAGGGCTTAATTCCACAGGTCATAGTTCTACAGGGCATAGTTCCAAAGGTCATAGTTACAGAGGGCATAGTTCTAGAGGGTGTAGTTCCATAGGTCATAGTTCCACAGGTCATATTTCCAGAGGGCGTAGTTCCACATGTCATATTTCTACAGGGAGTAGTTCTAGAGGTCATAGTTACAAAGGTCATAGTTCTAGAGAGTGTAGTTCCACAAGTCACAGTTCCACAGGACATAGTTCCAGAAGTCACAGTTCCAAAGGGCATAGTTCCAGAGGTCATAGTTCCAGAGGGCGTAGATCCAAAAGTCATAGTTCCAGAGGGCATAGTTCAATAGGTCATAGTTCCACAAGTCACAGTTCCACAGGTCATAGTTCCAGGGTGTATTTCCACAGGTCATAGTTATGTAGGGCGTAGTTCCAGAGGGCATAATTCCAGAGGGCATAGTTCCACGGGTCTTAGTTCCAGAGGGCGTAGTTCTACAGGTCATAGTTACACAGGGCGTAATTCCAAAGGTCATAGTTCCATAGGTCATAGTTCCAGAGGGCATAGTTCCAGAGGTCATAGTTCCAGAGGGCATAGTTCCAGAGGGCGTAGTTCCATAGGTCATATTTCCAGAGGGCATAGTTCCAGAGGTCATAGTTGCAAAGGGTGTAGTTCCACAGGTCACAGTTCTACAGGGCATAGTTCCAGAGGGTGTAGTTCCATAGGTCATAGTTCCACAGGTCATAGTTCCATAGGTCGTAGTTCCATAGGTCATAGTTCCAGAGGGCATAGTTCCACAAGTCATAGTTCCAAATGTCATAGTTCTACAAGGTGTAGTTCCAGAGGGCGTAGTTCTAGAGGGCGTAGTTCCACATGTCATAATTCCATAGGTCATAGTTCCATAGGGCGTAGTTCCAGAGGACGTAGTTCCACAACTCATATTTCTACAAGGCATAGTTCCAGAGGGCGTAGTTCCATAGGTCATAGTTCCAGAGGTCATAGTTCCAGAGGGCGTAGTTCCAAAGGGTGTAGTTCCACAAGTCATAGTTCCAGAGGGCATAGTTCCAAAGGTCATAGTTCTAGAGGGCGTAGTCTCAGAGGTCATAGTTCTACAAGTCATAGTTCTACAAGGCGTAGTTCCAGAGGGCATAGTTCCACAGGTCATAGTTCCAGAAGGTGTAGCTCCACAAGTCATAGTTCTAGAGGTCATAGTTTTAGAGGGCATAGTTCCAAATGTCATATTTTCAGAGGGTGTAGTTCCATAGGTCATAGTTCCAAAGGGCGTAGTTCACAAGTCATAGTTCCAAAGGGCATAGTTCTACAGGGCGTAGTTTCAGAGGTCATACTTCCAGAGGGCATAGTTCCAAATGGCATAGTTCCACAGGTCATAATTCCAGAGAGTGTAGTTCCAAAGGGCATAGTTCCATAGGTCATAGTTCCATAGGGTGTAGTTCTAGAGCGCATAGTTCCACAAGTCATAGTTCCAAAGGGACTAGTTCCATAGGTCATAGTTCTAGAGAGCATAGTTCCACAGGTCATAGTTCCAGAGGTTGTAGTTCCACGGGTCCTATTTCTACAGGGCATAGTTCGAGAGGACATAGTTCTAGAGGGCGTAGTTCCATAGTTCATAGTTCTAGAGAAAGTTGTTCAATAGGTCATAGTTCCAGAGGGCATAGTTTCAGAGTTCATAGTTCCAAAGGGCATAGTTCTAGAGGTTATAGTTCCATAGGGCATAGTTCCAAAGGGTGTAGTTCCACAAGTCATAGTTCCAGAGGGCGTAGTCCCACAGGTCATAGTTCGATAGGTCATAGTTCTATAGGGTGTAGTTCCAGAGGTTATAGTTCCAGAGGGCATATTCTAGAGGGGCGTAGTTCCATAGGTCATAGTTCCAGAGGGTGTGGGTCCACAGGTCATAGTTCCAGAGGGCATAGTTCCACATGTCATATTTCCACAGGTTGTAGTTCCAGAGGTCATAGTTCCAGAGGGCATAGTTCCAGAGGGTGTAGTTCCACAGGTCATATTTCCAGAGGGTGTAGTTCCATAGGTCATAGCTACAGAGGGTGTAGTTCCACTAGTCATAGTTCCAGAGGGCGTAGTTCCATAGGTCTTAGTTCCAGAAGGCGTAGTTCCACATATCATAGTTCCACAAGTCATAGTTCTACAGGGTGTAGTTCTAGAGGTCATAGTTCCAGAGGGCATAGTTCTAGAGGACGTAGTTCCACAAGTCATATTTCCAGAGGGCGTAGTTCCACAGGTCATAGTTCCACAGGTCATAGTTCTATAGGGCATAGTTCTAGAGGTCATAGTTCCAGAGCTCATAGTTCTAGAGGGCGTAGTTCCTCAAGTCACAGCTCTACAGGTCATATTTCTAAAGGTCAAGTTCCAGAGGGCGAAGTTCCAGAGGTCATAGTTCCAGAGGGCATAATTCCACAGGTCATAGTTCCAGAGGGCATAGTTCCATAGGTCATAGTTCCACAGGTCATAGTTCCATAGGTCATAGTTCTACATGGCGTAGTTCTAGAGTTCATAGTTCCAAATGTCATATTTCCAGAGGGCATAGTTCCACAAGTCACAATTCCACAAGTCATAGTTCCATAGGGCATAGTTCCATAGGTCAAAGCTCCACAGGTCATAGTTCCAGAGGGCATAGTTCCACAAGTCATAGGTCTACAGGTCATAGTTCTACAGGAAGTAGTTCTAGAGGTCATAGTTCCACATGTCATTGTTCCAGAGGGTGTAGTTCCACAAGTCACAGTTCCACAATTCATAGTTCCATAGGTCATAGTTCCAGAGGGCATAGTTCCACAGGTCATAATTCCAGAGGGCGTAGTTCCACAGGTCATAGTTCTACAAGGCGTAGTTCCAGAGGGCGTAGTTCCACAGGTCATAGTTCTAGAGGTCATAGTTCTAGTGGGCGTAGTTCCAGAGGGTGTAGTTCCACAAGTCATAGTTCCAGAGGGCATAGTTCCAAAGGTCATAGTTCTAGAGGGCGTAGTTCCAGAGGTCATAGTTCCACAAGTCATAGTTCTACAAGGCGTAGTTCCAGAGGGCATAGTTCCACAGGTCATAGTTCTAGAAGGTGTAGCTCCACAATTCATAGTTCTAGAGGTCATAGTTTTAGAGGGCATAGTTCCACATGTCATAGTTTCAGAGGGCGTAGTTCCATAGGTCATAGTTCCAAAGGGCGTAGTTCACAGGCCATAGTTCCAAAGGGCGTAGTCCCACATGTCATAGTTCTACAGGGCATAGTTCCAAAGGTCATACTTCCAGAGGGCATAGGTCCAGATGGCGTAGTTCCACAGGTCATAATTCCAGAGAGTGTAGTTCCAGAGGGCATAGTTCCATAGGTCATAGTTCCATAGGGCGTAGTTCCAAAGGGCATAGTTCCATAGGTCATAGTTCCAAAGGGATTAGTTCCACAGGTCATAGTTCTAGAGAGCATAGTTCCACAGGTCATAGTTCCAAAGGTTGTAGTTCCATGGGTCATAGTTCCACAAGTCATAATTCTACAGGGCATAGTTCTAGAGGACATAGCTCCAAAGGGTGTAGTTCCATAGTTCATAGTTCTAGAGAAAGTAGTTCCACAGGTCATAGTTCCAGAGGGCATAGTTCCAGAGGTCATAGTTCCAGAGGGTGTAGTTCCAGAGGTCATAGTTCCATAGGGTGTAGTTCCAGAGGGCGTAGTTCCATAGGTCATAGTTCCAGAGGGCGTAGTCCCATGGGTCATAGTTCGACATGTCATAGTTCGACATGTCATAGTTCTATAGGGTGTAGTTCCAGAGGTTATAGTTCCAGAGGGCATATTCTAGAGGGGTGTAGTTCCACAGGTCATAGTTCCAGAGGGCGTGGTTCCACAGGTCATAGTTCCAAAGGGCATAGTTCCACATGTCATATTTACACAGGTTGTAGTTCCAGAGGTCATAGTTCCAGAGGGCGTAGTTCCATAGGGTGTAGTTCCACAGGTCATATTTCTAGAGGGCGTAATTCCATAGGTCATAGTTACAGAGGGTGTAGTTCCACTGGTCATAGTTCCAGAGGGCGTAGTTCCACAGATCTTAGTTCTAGAAGGCGTAGTTCCACATATCATAGTTCCACAAGTCATATTTCTACAGGGCGTAGTTCTAGAGGCCATAGTTCCAGAGGGCATAATTCTAGAGGACGTAGTTCCACGGGTCATATTTCCAGAGGGCGTAGTTCCACAGGTCATAGTTTCATAGGTCAAAGTTCTATAGCGAATAGTTCTAGAGGTCGTAGTTCCAGAGGTCATAGTTCTAGAGGGCGTAGTTCCTCAAGTCACAGCTCCACAGGTCATATTTCTAAAGGTCAAGTTCCAGAGGTCATAGTTCCAGGGGGCATAATTCCACAGGTCAAAGTTCTAGAGGTCGTAGTTCCATAGGTCATAGTTCCACAGGTCATAGCTCCATAGGTCATAGTTCTACAGGGTGTAGATCTAGAGATCATAGTTCCAAATGTCATATTTCCAGAGGGCGTAGTTCCACAAGTCACAATTCCACAGGTCATAGTTCCATAGGGCATAGTTCCACAGGTCAAAGTTCCATAGGTCATAGTTCCAGAGGGCATAGTTCCACAGGTCATAGTTCCACATGTCATAGTTCTACAGGGCATAGTTCTAGAGGTCATAGTTCCACATGTCATAGTTCCAGAGGGCATAGTTCCACAAGTCACAGTTCCACAGTTCATAGTTCCAAAGGTCATAGTTCCAGAGGGCGTAGTTCCAGAGGGCGTAGTTCCATAGGTCATAATTCCAGAGGGCGTAGTTCCATAGGTCATAGTTCTACAGGGCATAATTCCAAAGGCCATAGTTCCAGAGGGCGTAGTTCCAGAGGGCATAGTTCCATAGGTCATAGTTCCAGAGGGCATAGTTCCACAGGTCATATTTCTAGAGGGCATAGTTCCACAGGTCATAGTTCCACATGTCATATTTCTACAGGGAGTAGTTCTGGAGGTCATAGTTCCAGAGGGTGTAGTTCCATAAGTCACAGTTCCATAGGTCATAGTTCCAAAAGTCACAGTTCTAAAGGGCGTAGTTCCAGAGGTCATAGTTCTATAGGTCATAGTTCTAGAGGTCATAGTTCCAGAGGTCATAGTTCCAGAGGGCGTAGTTCCAGAAGTCATAGTTCCAGGGGGGCATAGTTCAATAGGTCATAGTTCCACAGGTCACAGTTCCACAGGTCACAGTTCTATAGGGCATAGTTCCACAGGTCATAGTTCCACAGGTCATAGTTCTGTAGGGCATAGTTCCAGAGGTCATAGTTCCAGAGGGCATAGTTCCAGATGGCGTAGTTCCAGGGGTCATAGTTCCAGAGGGCGTAGTTCCACAGGTCATAGTTCCAGAGGGCATAGTTCTAGAGGTCATAGTTCCATAGGTCATAGTTCCAGAGGGCGTAGTTTCATAGGTCATAGTTCTAGAGGGTGTAGTTGCATAGGGCATAGTTCCATAGGTCATATTTCCATAGGGCGTAGTTCCAGAGGTCACAGTTCCAAAGGGTGTAGTTCCACAAGTCATAGTTCCACAGGTCACAGTTCTACTGGGCGTAGTTCCAGAGGGCGTATTTCCACAGGTCATAGTTCCATAGGTCGTAGTTCCACAGGTCATAGTTCCAGAGGGCATAGTTCCATAAGTCATAGTTCCAGATGTCATAGTTCTACAGGGCATAGTTCCACAAGTCATAGTTCCATAGTTCATAGTTCCATAGGGCATAGTTCTGAAGGGATTAGTTCCACAGGTCATATTTCTACATGTTGTAGTTCCAGAGGGAGTAGTTCTAGAGGTCATAGTTCCAGAGGTCATAGTTCCAAAGGGCATAGTTCCAGAGGATGTATTTCCATAAGTCATAGTTCCATAGGGCATAGTTCCAAAGGTCATAGTTCTAGAGGGCGTAGTTCCAGAGGTCATGGTTCCACAAGTCATAGTTCTACAAGGCGTGGTTCTAGAGGGTGTAGTTCCATAGGTCATATTTCATCATTGACCTGTCTTGTGGCATTTAAACAGAAAAAGATTAATTATCCTCAATATGCCGATAATTATGATCGGATCTTGAGAAAATGTGTCCAAAAAAACATGTCACTGTTGTAAGATATCATGGTGAGATAAAAATCACACTGGGCAAAGGGCGTGCAAGGAGATTAAAAAGTTAAGATATATCCTTACTTCAATAAACTAAAATGAGAAATAATAAAAATACAAAATTTCTTGGTTTCGCTTTCTTCCATTTATTTGAGATTCTTAGGTTTTGAGAAACCCAATATCCTGTGGAACTATGACCTCTAGAGATATGACCTCTAGAACTATGACTTGTGGAACTATGACTTGTGTAACTACGATGAACTATGACCTATGGAACTATGACCTGTGGAACTATGATCTCTGGAAGTACGCCCTCTGGAACTATGACGTCTGGAACTATGCCTTATGAAACTATGACCTGTGAAACTTTTCCCTCTGGAACTATGACCTATGGAACTACGCCCTCTGGAACTATTACCTCTGGGACTATGACCTGTGGAACTGTGACTTTTGGAACTGCGCCCTCTGGAACTATGACCTCTGAAACTATGACCTCTAGAACTACGCCCTGTAGAACTTTGGCCTGTGGAACTATGACCTGTGGAACTATGCCCTCTGGAAATATGACCTGTGGAACTATTCCCTCTAGAACTATGACCTATGGAACTACGCCCTCTGGAACTACGCCCTTTGGAACTATGACATGTGGAACTACACCCTATAGAACTATGACTTATGGAACTACACCCTCTGGAATTATGACCTGTGGAACTACACCCTCTAGAATTATGACCTCTGGAACTATGACCTCTGGAACCATGACTTATGGAACTAAGCCCTTTGGAACTATGACCTCTGAAACTATGACCTTTAGAAGTATTCCATGTAGAACTATGACTTGTGGAACTATGCCCTCTGGAACTATGTCCTTTGGAACTATCACCTCTAGAACTACACCATGTCGAACTATGACCTATGGAACTATAACCTGTGGAACTATGACCTGTGGAACTACGCCCTCTGGAACTATGACCTGTGGAATTATGCCCTTTGGAACTATGACCTCTGGAACTATTCCCTCTGGAACTACGTCCTCTAGAACTATGACCTGTGGAACTATGCCCTCTGGAACTATGCCTTATGGAACTATGACCTCTGGAACTATGCCCTGTCGAACTATGACCTGTGGAACTATGACCTGTGGGACTATGCCCTCTTGAACTATGACCTATGGAACTACGCCCTCTAGAACTATGACCTCTGGAACTATGCCCTATAGAACTCTGACCTATGGAACTATGACCTATGGAACTACGCCCTTTGGAACTATGACTTGTGGAACTACGCCCTCTAGAACTATGACTTGTGGAACTATGCCCTATGGAATTTTGCTCTCTGGAACTACGCCCTTTGGAACTACGCCCTTTAGAACTATGACCTGTGGAACTACGCCCTTTGGAACTACACCCTATGGAACTATGACCTATGGAACTGTGAGTTGTGGAACTACGCCCTCTGGAACTATGACCTCTAGAACTACGCCCTGTAGAAGTATGACTTGTGGAACTGTGACCTGTGGAACTATGACTTGTGGAACTCTACCCTCTGGAACTATGACCTTTGTAGCTATGCCCTCTGGAACTATGACCTCTAGAACTATGACCTCTGGAACTAAGCCCTTTGGAACTGTGACTTGTGGAACCATGACCTGTGGAACTACGCCCTCTAGAACTATGACCTCTGGAACTGTGACCTCTGGAACTATGACCTATGGAACTGTAACTTGTGGAACTAACCCCTCTGGAACTATGACCTCTAGAACTACGCCCTCTAGAAATATGACATGTAGAATTGTAACCTATGGAACTATGACCTATGGAACTACGTCCTCTGGAACTATGACTTGTGGAACTAGGTCCTCTGGAACTATGACCTCTCGAACTATGACCTTTGGAACTATGACCTTTGGAAATGCGACTTGTGGAACTATGCCCTATGGAAATATGACCTCTGGAGCTATGACCTATAGAACCATGCCCTGTAGAACTATGACTTGTGGAATTGTGACCTGTGGAACTATGACCTGTGGAACTGTGACCTGTGGAACTATGAACTGTGGAACTACGCCCTCTGGAACTATGACCTGTGGAACTTTGACCCGTGGAACTATGCCCTTTGGAACTATGACCTATGGACCTGTGGAATTGCGACTTGTGGGACTACCCCCTCTAGAACTATGATCTCTAGGACTACGCCCTGTAGAACTATGACCTGTAGAACTATGACCTATGGAACTACGATCTCTGGAACTATGATATGTGGAACTATGCCCTCTAGAAAAATGACCTCTAGAACTATGACCTCTGGAACTATGCCCTCTGGAACTGTGACCTCTAGAACTATGACCTGTGGAATTGTGACTTGTGGAACTATGCCCTCTGGAACTATGACCTCTAGAACTATGCCCTGTAGGACTATGACATGTGGAACTACGCCCTCTGGAAATATTACCTATGGAACTACGCCCTCTGGAACTATGACCTGTGGAACTATGCCCTCTGAAACTACACCCTATGGAACTATGACCTTTGGAACTATGCTCTATAGAACTATGCCCTGTGGAACTATGACCTGTGGAACTACGCCCTCTAGAACTATGACCTGTGGAACTATGCCCTCTGGAACTATGACCTGTGGAACTATGCCCTCTGGAACTACGCATTATGGAACTACGACCTCTGGCACTACGCCCTCTGGAACTATGACCTCTGGAACTATGCCCTCTGGAACTATGACCTTTGGAACTACGCCCTCTAGAACTATGACCTGTGGAACTACGCCCTCTGGAACTATGACCTCTGGAACTACGCCTTGTAGAACTATGACCTATGGAACTACTCCCTCTGGAGCTATGACTTGTGGAACTACGCTCTCTGGAACCATGACTTGTGGAACTACGCCATCTAGAGCTATGACCTCTGGAACTAGTTTTTTTTTAAATTAATATTGTTTACTATTTTTAATATCTTTTTGTTTTCACATATATCAAAATACTAGAATGCATACCTCTCTTGTTTCTGCTATAAATTTTTGTCAACTTAACCAATTCTAAAATGAGTTGTATACTGCACTAGAGAAGACCGATATCTATGATCTAAAAGAAAAAATGAAATTATTTTGATCATGTTAATACCCTCTTAGCCTGAACAAACAAAAGGCGATGTAATTTCAATGACATGTTGACTTTCATAATTAAAAAAGTGGGTTCTCTACAATTGTACAAGTTTTTGGAAGGAAATTTCATCGTTAATGGGTACTCAACACCTGAAACAAGACATATACCTTATATTTTGTTGGAAAAATAACATACAATTGTTAGAAAAAATCAAATTTCACATAGTTATTCACAATTTCTATGAATAAAAGTTGTGCATTAAAACTAATTCAATTTCCTTCCTTTCATCTTCTGACAC
>ML805294.1:288488-313175 GCA_009831015.1 Picea engelmannii
AAAAAATCAAATTTCACATAGTTATTCACAATTTCTATGAATAAAAGTTGTGCATTAAAACTAATTCAATTTCCTTCCTTTCATCTTCTGACACCATATTCAAATTCATTGTAAAAGTACCTTGAATAATCTCTCCAAGTTAACAGATTGTTGTTTTTCCATGTTTGCATTGCCACTAATGTGTCATGAGAGACCATCATTAGCTTGCACTCACCATTTTCGTTTTTTTTCATTTAGCAAAGACAAACAAGCATAGATTTTAGCAAAGGTTTTCTTATAAATACACCTAAAAAACTACTCTATAGTACATTCTACTAATGCATACAATACAATGTATATTGCATTAGTGTTAACCATTTTGAAAGAAAAAATAACGATGTGCCATAGACATATAAGAGCACCAATGCATAGTGATACTAGGCACATCATGGAGAGTTCAATTTAAAAATAAAAATAAAATATTGTTTCAAATTTTATAAAACATTTTATTTTTAACTTAAATGAAAGTGACAACCTAAGCCCATAGTTCAAAGTCCAAAACGTTAGTAGGATGGATAGTATGTTGCTCAATTGTACGTTGTATGAAATGTATATCATCTTCTATTGTGTTTTAAAAAAATGGAGACATAGTAAACTACGCCTTGTAGTACTATGACATGTGGAACTACGCCCTTTGGAAATATTACCTATGGAACTACACCCTCTAGAACTATGACTTGTGGAACTACGCCCTCTGGAACTACACCCTCTGGAACTATGACCTCTGGAACTACGCTCTGTAGAACTATGACTTGTGGGACTACGCTCTCTAGAACTATGACATGTGGAACTACGCCCTCTAGAACTATGCATTATGGAACTATGACCTCTGGAACTACGCCCTCTGGAACTCTAACCTCTAGAACTATGCCCTCTGGAACTATGCCCTCTAGAACTATGCCCTCTGGAACTACGCCCTTTAGAACTATGACATGTGGAACTACTTCCTATGGAACTATGACTTGTGGAACTATGCTCTCTGGAACTATGACCTGTGGAACTACTCCCTCTAGAGCTATGACCTCTGGAACTATTTTTTTTTAAATGAATATTGTTTACTATTTTTAATCTCTTTTTGTTTTCGCATATATCAAAATACTAGAATACATACCTCTCTTGTTTCTACTATAACGTTTTGTCGACTTAACCAATTCTAAAATGAGTTATATACTGCACTAGAGAAGACTGATATCTACAATCTAAAAGAAAAAATGAAATTATTTTGATCATGTTAATACCCTCTTAGCCTAAACAAACAAAAGGTGATGTAATTTCAATGACATGTTGACTTTCATAATTAAAAAAATGGGTTCTCTACAATTGTACAAGTTTTTGGAAGGAAATTTCATCATTAATGGGTACTCAACACCTGAACCAAGACATATACCTTATATTTTGTTGGAAAAATAACATACAATTGTTAGAAAAAATCAAATTTCACATAGTTATTCACAATTTCTATGAATAAAAGTTGTGCATTAAAACTAATTCAATTTCCTTCCTTTCATCTTCTGACACCATATTCAAATTCATTGTAAAAGTACCTTGAATAATCTCTCCAAGTTAAAAGATTGTTGTTCTTCTATGTTTGCATTGCCACTAATGCGTCATGAGAGACCATCATTAGCTTGCACTCACCATTTTCTTTTTTCTTCATTTAGCAAAGATGAACAAGCATAGATTTTAGCAAAGGTTTTCTTATCGATACACCTAAAAAAATACTCTATAGTACATTCTACTAATTCATACAATACAATGTACATTGCATTAGTGTTAACTATTTTGAAAGAAAAAATAACGATGTGCCATAGACATATAAGAGCACCAATGCATAGTGATACTAGGCACATCATGGAGAGTTCAATTTAAAAATGAAAATAAAATATTGCTTCAAATTTTATAAAACATTTTATTTTTAACTTAAATGAAAGTGACAACCTAAGCCCATAGTTCAAAGTCCAAAACGTTAGTAGGATGGATAGTATGTTGCTCAAGTGTATGTTGTATGAAATGTATATCATTTTCTATTGTGTTTTAAAAAAATGGAGACACAATAAACTACGCCCTGTAGGACTATGACATGTGGAACTACGCCCTCTGGAAATGTTACCTATGGAACTACACCCTCTGGAACTATGACCTATGGAACTATGCCCTCTGGAACTACACCCTCTGGAACTATGACCTCTGGAACTACGCTCTATAGAACTATGACCCATGGAACTATGACCTGTGGGACTACGCCCTCTGGAACTATGACCTGTGGAACTACGCCCTCTGGAACTACGCATTATGGAACTATGACCTCTGGAACTATGCCCTCTGGAACTATGACCTGTGGAACTACGCCCTCTGGAACTATGACCTCTGGACCTACGCCCTGTAGAACTATGACCTGTGGAGTTACTCCCTCTGGAACTATTACTTGTGGAACTACGCTCTCTAGAACTATGACCCGTGGAACTACTCCCTCTAGAGCTATGACCTCTGGAACTAGTTTTTTTTAAATTAATATTGTTTACTATTTTTAATCTCTTTTTGTTTTCGCATATATCAAAATACTAGAATACATACCTCTCTTGTTTCTGCTATAACTTTTTGTCGACTTAACCAATTCTAAAATGAGTTATATATTGCACTAGAGAAGACCGATATCTACGGTCTAAAAGAAAAAATGAAATTATTTTGATCATGTTAATACCCTCTTAGCCTGAACAAACAAAAGGCGATGTAATTTCAATGGCATGTTGACTTTCATAATTAAAAAAATGGGTTCTCTACAATTGTACAAGTTTTTGGAAGGAAATTTCATCGTTAATGGGTACTCAACACCTGAACCAAGACATATACCTTATATTTTGTTGGAAAATTAACATACAATTGTTAGAAAAAATCAAATTTCACATAGTTATTCACAATTTCTATGAATAAAAGTTGTGCATTAAAACTAATTCAATTTCCTTCCTTTCATCTTCTAACACCATATTCAAATTCATTGTAAAAGTACCTTGAATATTCTCTCCAAATTAAAAGATTGTTGTTTTTCCATGTTTGCATCGCCACTAATACGTCATGAGAGACCATCATTAGCTTGCACTCAACATTTTTTTTTTTTTTTCATTTAACAAAGACGAAGAAGCATAGATTTTAGCAAAGGTTTTCTTATCGATACACCTAAAAAACTACTCTATAGTACATTCTACTAATGCATACAATACAATGTACATTGCATTAGTGTTAACCATTTTGAAAGAAAAAATAACGATGTGCCATAGACATATAAGAGCACCAATGCATAGTGATACTAGGCACATCATGGAGAGTTCAATTTAAAAATAAAAATAAAATATTGCTTCAAATTTTATAAAACATTTTATTTTTAACTTAAATGAAAGTGACAACCTAAGTCCATAGTTCAAAGTCCAAAACGTTAGTAGGATGGATAGTATGTTGCTCAAGTGTACGTTGTATGAAATGTATATCATTTTCTATTGTGTTTTAAAAAAATGGAGACACAATAAACTCTACATCTATCAATAACCATAAACTCCACTATTTGAAAATTGAAATTGAAATGATAATTTATATTATTGTAAAAAAAAGTTAACTCCATATTTGAAAATTGAAATGATAATTTATATTATAGTTAAAAAAGTTAACTCCACTATTTGAAAATTGAAATAATAATTTATATTGTAGTAAAAAGAACTATTTGAAAATTGAAATAATAATTTATATTGTAGTAAAAAGAAGTAAACTCCACTGTGTGAAAATTGAAATGATTTGAAAATTAAAATGATAATTTATATTGTAGTAAAAAAATGTTAACTCCGCTATTTGAAAATTGAAATGATAATATTGTCATATTATTATATTAAGAAAAGTTTTATTAAATTCCTTTGAAAAGTTTTATTAAATTCCTTTGAAGTCTAAAGAATCATAAACTCTATTATTTAAAAATCAAAATTGATGACATTTTTGTATATTATGCTATATTAAAAACAAAACTTTTGTAAAGTTACTTTTCATTATTTTCTAATAGATTTGAGCTTTACATAAAACTATCTAAAAAAGAATGAAAACACATAAATAAATATTTTGAGTAAGAGTACAAATACATATATTTATGTTACAGAAAAGATAATCCATGATTAATTCACATGGCTTTTATAGGGTATACATCATGGAAAACTTGGTTCAGAACATTCTGCACTATGTTATGATGCATAACAAAGAGAAAACATTGTCACCACCTTTCACTGAGCGCTAAGAACACGCACATTTAGAATATTATGCTACATTAAAAAAAAATAGAGTTAAATCCTTTATCTAGTTTGAAACTGAGGCCAGTCATAGTTCCAAATTTGCACCTTGGACGTTGGACAACTTTGTAGAAAAATATTGATGATTAACCACAATTTAGTTTCGAAATAATGCCCATTATATAGATATCACTCACTTGGAAGCATAAATGACCCGTAAGATAATTCCAGAAAATAAACCCACGTATTTTTAAACAAATTTAGTTACAGATGGACCATCCAAATCACCTATAGATTCTCATAAACAACTCTCTAATTTGCAAGACTCCCACAAGAATTTGGAGCCGCAAAACTTTCATTATCACCCTCCACTTTGACGTCACTGACCGTAAGAAAACTGGGATGAAGACCATCCATGAACTCGCCATTAATGAAACTAAGCTCTTCTGCAATTGGCCACAGAGTTTTCTTCAAAGGCCATTGTCTTTCCACACATACCCTCCGCGAAGGGGAGATTTGCATCCATCCCATATCAGTTGTTTCCATTGTATTCGGAATTTCCATTAACAGAGTCAATTTTTCTGGAGAAAACAACCTTGAAACGAAAACCCCAATCTGTACCAAACCCAAAGGACAACACCCTGGCAATCTGAGAGTCAAAGCTCAGAAGAGCACGTTTAACAAGAGGTAATTGTTTACAAACCAGAAAGCTAATAATAATTGCATAATCAACGGGCTCGAGAGACAAATAACCATTAAAAAAAACATGTTCGCTCAACTCAATTTCAAATTTAAAGACCGCTTCTTTTCCAAGTTCAAACTTCAACCCGCCTTTTTACCAAGTTCAAATTTCAACCCGCCAATTTGTCCAGTTCAAATTTCAACTCGTATGCATGCCATGGATGCATTGCATGGCATGGTAGTTGGATAGTTAACTATGCTATGCATGGCGAACTATGCTATGCATTACAGCTCATCGTCAAGGGTGTTGGGATTGCTCATATTTCGAGGGAGAGGTAACACAAGGTAACGACAGTTAGTGTCACGACGTTTGGATGGGTGGAGTGGTCAGATAAATGTTGTTGTCGACCGGAGGATGTACGTTGGAATCAGGGATTGGCGGAAATTGAAAAATGTCCAATTTGTTTTCCCTTTAGCCTACGCCAATTCCACTCCATTCCCAGTACGCGAGGGGACCCATTTTCCTTGACTGTCCCAAAAGGAGTAAGCTAACTGCGCTACTTTTGGAGCCCAATGAGACGTCTCAGGCACCAGGCACCAAAAGATAGAAGCCCATCCAGCCGTCATACCCCTCCGTTGCCCAGCGCCCCTTCGCCGCCCAGCTCCCCGTTCTGCCCTACGTCCCCTCGCATTTGAATTTTGAAATTTAAATGGAGGGAATGGATACCCCGCCAGAGGCTAACACTCCATCTATTTCTCCCTCTGTACTCATTTGCCTCACACCAAGACTGACGCCGACGATTTTGTTCTGCCCAACATGTCGCGCATTATAGTGGATCGATCTCAGCTCGACCCATGCATAAAAAAGGCCACAGAATCTGATCCTTGGACATTGTTCTTCAATCCCCACTCATCTGCCTCACACCAAGACCGATGCTAACGAGTTTGTTCTGCACAAAGATCGATTCAGATTTTCTATTGCCTCACTACTTTGATCTCAATCTCTTTCATGTCAACGATGACCACCCTGCTCATGATTTATCCAACAGCCAGAGGTTTGTGAAGGAGGTTTGTGAGACTCTGAGAGCGATTCCTCAGTGGAACGAGACACTTCGGATAGTTACTTATGATGAACACGGTGGGTTTTATGATCATGTGCCTACGCCTGTGAGAAATGTCCCCAACCCAGATGGGATTGTTGGTCCCCATCCTTCTTTTTTCAAGTTTGATAGATTAGGTGTGAGGGTGCCCACGATCATGGTTTCTCCATGGATTAAGAAAGGCACAGGTATGATTATGACAATACCATTGAAATTCTTTGAAAACTTTACAGGGACTGTTATCATTTATTCATTCATATTGATATCATGTATATTGGAATGTTTAATTATTGTAGTGATACACTGTCTCAGTGGGATGACCTTTACTTCAGAGTTTGAACATTCCTCCATCCTGACCACTGTTAAGAACATGGACGATGTAAACATCCTTAATCAGATACTATAAGATAATCAGGTACTTCAACAATTTCCTTTCCAAATATTTATGTAAAAAATTCAAACCATGGTGCAACAACAACTCGGGACATTGTTTTTACCAAATTTGAATCTTAAAAAAAAACAAAAAAATTATACCCATTATCCTAAGGTATTGGAATCTCCTCCCATTACTCTACTACTTTGAGGATTGACAACATTATTTCATTTTTTCAACTTTTTAGTTTGATTTAATTCTTTGGATGTCTTTCATCACTCTTGAACATAAGCAATCATTAAAATTCAATGAAAGTAATTTGGAATAACTTATTTCGAATTAGTCTTAAAATAATTTATTAAAACTAATTAAATGATTTTATAGTTATTTATTTTAAAAATTTTAAAAATAAAAAATAATAAGTATTAGTTATTATTGTCAAAAGTAGTTAAACAAAGGACAGTTATTTATAAGATTTTATAAAGATTTTTTTTTTTTTTTTTAATATTTTCTTTATAAAAAAATAAAATCAAAGTTATCAAAATGGTAAAATACAAATTATTCAAAACCATCTTTGTCTCTTTAAAAATTTATACTAAAAATTTAAATATTAATAATTCTATAAAATTAAAATATATAAATTATATTTCAAAATTATTATTTACTTAATAATAATTTCTAAATTAATAAAATTCTTAAATTCTTATTACTTTCCCAACTCTCCAATAACATATTACTCATGCTTATGGTTATAAATGTATGGATGTGCTTATGATGTTTATTAATACTTGTATTTGGCTTGGTTTTAAATTTGTGATGTTTTATATAGTTTTTCAAAAATATTTCATCAATTTAAAAATAATCCTTATAATCTTTTTAAAGATGGTGCTCTATATTACCTCGTCCAGTGGTGACTTATACGAATTCAAGTAGAATGTATTTGTCAATAATTGTTGAAGCTTCTACTTACCTATTAACTACTTTTATCTACCTTTGATCCTAGTTTCCTCTATTTTTTTTGTTGTTGTTGCTTAGATTATATAAGTTGTTTTTATTTTAGAGAAACTAGCATAATTAGTAGTAGCTAAATCTCGGTAGATTCCAAAATTCCAAAGCTATATGCACTCTTTGGACTCACCCAAAAATCCAAATTTAATCCCATGGTTAATGCAAGTGATGAGGCACCACTCTTTTATCCACAATACCCAATCATGTTTGGATATATATTCTTAGAGACGTTAATTATATGTTAACCCCCTACTTGGTCTAGATGTGTAAAAAACTTAATAGATTAATTCTTTGTTCACCTTTTATATTGGATATCTATAATCGTGGCCTTAAGAAGTTATGGGCCCTTACCTACAAGTGCTAGGCTTGAGAATGTGTCATGGGTTGCAGCACAATATGTTTGGTTGTTTTGCGTGAGGTCTATAACCACTATCACTCTCCCTTGACTTGTTTCATAATTTGGGGTCTGCGCATATCATTTGAAAATTCAAATTCAATATAACTACAAGAAATATGTAAATGCATCAAAATTGGGGCTAGGATGGCTTAAGTTACATTATGTGTCACTCCAAGGTGGTCATTCCTGTATAGTTTAACAATGGTAGCTCCACATTCTAGCCATATAGCCTTGTTGCAAATGATCCATATCCACATGCCCCAACTTCAATAGTATCAACACACATCAATTAACAATTAATAATGAGTGTACCTCTCACTCTAAAATAGGATAGTGTTACCATTGACTACCATTGGAGTAGCATAATATTTTAGGCGAGTTTAGATTAATGGACACAACTAACAACCCAACAGTAGAGTTGGAAATGTGATGATCAACATATTCACATTCAACCCACCAAACAAGATAGAGACCTTGATAATAAGATTCACATTCAAACTACGAAACAAGATACAGATCTATACAAATATGCCAATAATATCATGAATGCATCATACCCAACATCTCCCTGTGAAATTCACTGGCAGGAGTTGTTTTTGGCGATATTTGAAGAGGAAATGAAGCTTGGGAAGAACTAGGAAAGTATCACTAGCCATTTATTATATATATATGCAAGGGATTCAAGGGATAAACAACTTTAATTGCTAGGAATTTCATGATTAAACAATGTTCACTGGTATTGTAAGGCCTGCAACGCCAATCTCGGGTGCACACACTTCCACCACATGATGAAACGGAGGAAATCGGGAAGGTAGGATGTTTAGTGTGAAGGAAGAGACATAAGTATTCATATATGGGAGAGTTGGGGTTCCTTGGGCGTGCGACGTGCCAAGGGGCGACTCCACCCAAGGTGCCTTGCAACACAAGTCAAACAACAGATAGTTTGATGAAAGGTTGAGGGAATGAATTAGGTGCTCCAAAAATGAAGTAAATCAGCTAAGGCATGGGGGCACACTTAGAAGAGTCGGCTCGAGTCACTTAAGGGGCACACACACCCAATATGATGATTCGGTTAGACAGATCGATGGGTCAGCCAAATGACGAAACAAAGTGTTTGGTGGGTCATCTAGGCAAGCCTCCCAAGCATGCCACATGAGGAGTCATCCCAACCTTGCGAATGGGCATGCTTTAGTGAACCAACGAGTCGTCTCGGCCATGGGAAAATAGACACAATGTATGGGTTCCTATAAAGGAAAGAGAGTGTACAAGAAAGAAGGTAAATTTGGATGACAATGAGAGAAATAAGAGCTCTGTGGTTTTGAGGTAGATGAAGAGGGACAACTCCCTCAAGGAGCCAAGTTGCTCCACATGGGAGGACTTGTGTTGCCTTGAGCTAGATTCGGTGGACATAGTTGGGCGATCTTCTTTTGGGTCGATTTTAAGGAAGTCTAGAAACGTAGGTATGTTGGAGGCAGGTGTGAGGCAAAACAAAATTTGTGAATTCTGTGGAAACGAAGAGATTCTCATGTTCATGGATGTATGCTTAAATATGACTAAGTGTTAATATGTTAACAATTGTCCAAGTATATAAGAGTTGCACTAGAGTAGGAGTGTGACTCGTCGGTAGCATAGAACAAAGTATGGGTATGCTCTAGGTGAAGAGCCGTAGTTTAGATGAAGTATCCTTGGCGTTTCCAACCAACCAAGTGAGAAACCTTGCAGTGTCGCATGAGGCAAAGGATTGGCTAACTTTGAGGCAAAGGCAGTTTGAACGTGCAAAAGATTGGATAACTATGCCATGAGGTGGACAATAGGGCTGAGTTGTCATAAAATACTTTGGTTCAAGGTAATTTCATTATGTAGCAAGGTGAGGGATGACCTTTCCTTGCTCTAAGATCATTGCATGGATGGACCAAATTTTGGAAGGAAGTCAGAGTACGAACGTGTTAGTAGGTTCAAAGTGCAACACTTAGACATTGTGGATGATCTCCTTGATGAATATTGGATGATGGCAACAAAAATGAGGCAAGGATGGGCACTTTCCTTAGTCGTTGGAGTTGGACAGGGTGATGAATATGTGACATAAAAGGCTAGGTTCATGCATAGAAATGTACATTTCAAGGACTGGATGTGATGGTTGTATTAGCTTCCCAACGAGTGATGGGCTTGAGACTAGCATTGTGCGAAGACATGGCAAAGTCGGTTGAAGTATGGACACAACAACAAGTTCACAGAAGTTCATCACTTAGACATTTTTTAGGTTTTGGTTGAGGTTGTAGAAGTAGTTGAGGAAACAGGCGCAACAAAACGAAGAGTGATCGTCGCAATGACACAGTGGTAGCTTAGACATTGTGAGTAGAGTTTGGAAAAAGACGTATTTCCAACATTGCAGAAAGTTTGGTCGAACACAACTTTGGGTAGAGGGTAGTGTGGATAGTTGTAGAGGTTGTGGATGATTGTTGTGTGAGTTGGAAACTTGGGGCTTCCACTTTGCAAGGAAATTTGGGGTTTATAGTTGACACAAAACTTGGGGTTTTCAGTAGACTTAGTTGCAGCAAAGGCACAAGTTTGGGTAGAGACTTGGAGATCATAGTTTTGTGGATGTTGTCAAGGGTGACAAGGGGGCATGCTTAGTAGAGTCAAATCGACTCACCTAGGGGTGTGCACACTCAAGATGACGAGTCGATTAGATGGATCGATGGGTCGTCCAAACAATAGAGCGAAGTGTTTGGTGGGTCGGCTAGGCAAGATTCTCGAATGCACCCACATGAAGAGTTATCCCAACCTTGTAAAGAGGCACGACTTGGTGAACTGATAGGTCGGCTCACCCATGGGAAAAGAGGTGTGACATATACTCACTGCAAATGATACTCATGTTTACAGCTAGTGACGTGAAACAACCCACCAGATCTAAGGTCAATTATGGTACCCAAAACCCATGTAGGGAGGAACAAAATTCACCAACCAAAATACCTATCTTTGCCCTTGATTGAACCAAATCCAATGGCCCAGAACCCATCAGATACATCTGAAACCCAAAATAAAATGTAAACAATGGAATCAATCAATCATAAACCGCATGAATTGGAAAAAAACACATTACCGCATGAAGCTCTCTTCCGTATATGTGCATTTTGTCTTTCGTATATGCACATTTACGGAAGAGAGCTTCCATATATGCAGATTTTGGCTTCTGTATATGCATATTTACGGAAACCAAAATGCACATATACGGAATCTCTCTTCCGTATATGCGCATTTTGTCTTCCATATATGCACATTTTGGTTTCTGTATATGCGTATTTACATAAGCTCTCTTCTGTATATGCACATTTTTCCTTCCGTATATGTGCATTTTTCTTTCCGTATATGCGCATTTTGCCTTCCGTATATGTGCATTTTGGCTTCCATATATGCACATTTTGGCTTCTGAGATAAATCAACTTCAAGCAGGAGATCTTTCAAAAGCCCAAAAAATGTGTTTCCCGAGGCAATGATTTTATATCTCTAATGCAAAAAAATAGTATGACTAGTGCCTTTACTATTGGGTTAGTCAATATATATACCGGTATATATACTAAGTATATATATTAATACTTTATACTAATGAAGAAGTATACTCATAGGAACCAAGCCAACCAAGTTCACAGAGGCAGTGATGGAATCCCTTAAAGGGAAAGGATTATGTGTGTTTGAAGAACAATTCACATAATGAGTATATATACTGACACATATACCTAGTAGATATATTGACATATACTAGGCATATGAGTCGGTATATATACTTAGTATATATACTGGTATATATACTCAGTATATATATCGATATATATACTCAATATATATACTAGGTATATATACAAGTATATATACTGACATATATACCTAGTATATATACCAGTATATATATCGGCATATATACCTAGTATATATATCGGTATATATACTGAGTATATACACTAAGTATATATAGTGGTATATATACCGACACATATACCTAGTATATGTCGATATATATACTAGGTATATGTGTCGGTATCTCTACTCAGTATATATATACCGGTATATATACTAATACTTTATACTAATGCAGAAGTATGCTCATAGGAATCGAGCCTGCCAAGTATAAAGGATAAAGGATTAGTATATATACCGGTATATATACTAAGGATATATATATGGATGGACATATACTAGGTATGTGTGTCGGTATATATACCGCTATATATACCGAGTATATATACCGGTATATATACTCAATATATATACTGGTATATATATTGAGTATATATACTGACACATATACCTAGTATATATATCAGTATATATACTGAGTATATATAATGGTATATATACTTAGTATATATATCGATATATATACTCAGTATATATACTGGTATATATTATCGACATATATACCTAGTATATATACTGAGTATATATATATATATTACCGACATATATACTGGTATATATATGTCGGTAATAAATACCGGTATATATACTGAGTATATATACCAATATATATACTGACACATATACCTAGTATATATATTGGTATATATACTAAGTATATATACTAAGTATATATACTAGTATATATACTTAGTATATATATACCGACACATATACCTAGTATATGTCAATATATATACTAGGTATATGTGTCAGTATATATACCAATATATAAATCGATATTAATACTGAGTATATATACTGGTATATATATTGAGTATATATACTGGTATATATACTGATCCTTTATATATACTAATCCTTTAAATACTAATGCATAAGTATGCTCATAGGAACCGAGCCTGCCAAGGTCACAGAGGCAGTGATGGAATCCCTTGAAGGGAAAGGATTCTATGTGTTTGAAGAACAATTCACATACATAAGGCTTTATTGCTTTTTCCCTGATTCATGCGTGGCCGAGTTTTGGTGCACGATCTATGTAGACAATGCAAGACATGGTCCCTATTCTTTGACAATAAAAGAAAGAGGAAATTTATCACTATGCAACTCAAAATTTCTGGGATTATCGTCAAGAGCTCATTGAAATGGTTGGATTCTTTGAATCCTTGTTAAGAAAGAAGTGGAGGTAATTGGAGGCTTTGACCTAGAAGGAATTTTTGTGGCCCACATGCTATCCATCAGTTACCCCACAATATTTAGTAAGGTGCAAGAAATTTTTCAATGGGGAGATGACAACAAATAATCCCCTGTCGAAGGAAAGATGACAACCATCTAAAGCAAAATTTCACCCAGGATAAAGAAACAACCAATTCATGAAGATTCACATACTGAGGTGAGTTCAAATGTGGGTACTTATGTATGTGAATTCCCCTAGAAACCAAAAATCCTTATGTATGTGAATTGTTCTTCAAACACACAATGGCCAAAATAAACAACACAATGGCTAGATAACCCAGTTTGTTTGAGGTCAAGGGAATACTTGTGAGGGAGTGGAATACATAAATATCGACCTTGGAGCCATTGGGGAACCTTTTGAACCTTCATTATTTCATTGACATTGTTTCCTGACCATTGACACCAAGTGTATTTTGCAAGGATGGAAAGTAGAGAAATTAGGGAGGGGACTATGCATAGGAAATGGCTTGTTCATATGGAGTGCACCAAATTAGGGTTAGTAGTGTAAGAAGCCATTGTTCAAGCATGTTTAGGAACCTAGATTGCCTTAATATTTATCAAACGATATTGAAAGAGAGTACAAAATTTAGATATCGATCCAATTTTTTATCAGGAAATACTGATACAGAGTAAAGAGTTTATATATCGAGTCGATTCGAAGGAAAGAGTAAGTAACAATGGTAGGTGACAACTCTACGAGAGGTCAAAGTTTCCTTGAATCACATAGGCTAATATCAACACATACACATCACTTTCTTCCTAATTCATTGTTTAATATGGACATATGCTATTTAATATTTTTATTTGAATATGTGTGTGTGTGNGAGGAGGATTTTCAACTATTCCATCGATAGTTTTGAGAATTAAACAGACTTCAATAATGAAATTTCTATTAAGATAAAGAAGGTACATTCAAAAGGTGCTTCATCTCATACATGTATTGTGTCTATGACTCTGTTCATATAGTTTTTTCACAAAAAGAAATTCTGAGACAAAATTCACCAAGACCTCCTACAGATAGGCTCCCAAGACACATAGTTGAAGATTTCATCTCACAAAAACTTGTCTTCTACTTTGGAGATCATAGACCCCTCCAAGTACTCCTCCCACATAATCACATTAGTATTCATCAAAAGAGATGCTTTAGATAGAGAGTATGTCTTTGTATTTAGTTCTCTGAAAATATGCTTAAAGAGTATATCTCGAAACAGTTTCGAAATGATTTTCAGTCGCTCCAAGCTATAGTAATTCCAGTTGATATAATTACACATAATCCTTCATCCAATCTATACAAAGTTTTGAATCCCTATAGACCAGAATGTGTTGAGGAACCAGTTGTCCCAAACTGAGACAATGGTTTGTGGTACCCCAAAATGTACCCACACTCGTTCGAAGAAGAGCTTGGCAGTGGCCTCCGTTGTGATGCTCTTCTTGCAGACGACCAAAATCGCCATCTTGCAAAATCGATCAACAACCACAAAAAAAAATCATTTCCCTGATTGGTTGAAGGAAGGCCCGACATCTAGTCCATCGAGATGGATTCCCAGGGCTTGTCGGGAATAGGAAGAGGGATATACATTCCTTGTTTCTTAATGGCCAGTTTGGCAATGGCGCAGGCCATGTAGGACATGATATACTTGCTGACATCATGTCGAAGTTTCTTGGAAGTGATTTTTAAGCAATAAAGGTCAGATGTAGAGGTTCAAGGACTCATCCATGGTGCTTGATCCTAAGAAGCAAGGTCTAGGGTCAAAGGCTCTTATTTCCCTTCCTTGACTATGGTCATGGACCCGAGACCCATCCATGATGTCCAAGAATGGATAATGATGTCCATATGCAACTTTGATGTTAAGGACTCCCTAAAGAGGGATCATGTCATGGTTTCTAGGTGTTGTTCATGGTGCTCTATCTCAAGAAGGTTAAATAAGGATTAAGACCATTGTGTCTCACCTAACCATGCTTATACCCTTTCTCTCTGTCCCTCCAAACCTCTCTCTCTCTCACTCACTCTCCCTCTCTCCCTCTCTCTCTCTCTCTCTCCTCCACCTCTTGTTCATTCTCTCCCTCTTTCCATTTGTCTCTCCCCACCTATTTCCCCATCTATCTATTTTCCTCTGTCTCTCACTTCTTATATTTCTCTCTCTTCCCTTCCCTACCTCACCCCCCAGTGCCACACTCTCTCTCCCTCCCTTTTTCCTTCATTCCCTCTATTTTTCTCTCTCACACACACTCTCCCTCTCCCTCCCTACCCTTGCCTCTCTCTTGCTTCCCCTTTCTCCCCCCCTTCTCTCCTTAACTCTCTCTCCTTGTCTCTCTCTAACTCCCTGTATCCTCCCANCCGCCCCCCTTTCACCTCTCTCCCTTTCTCCTTGTTTCCCTTTCTCTCCCCCCTTCTCTCTCTTTACCTCACTCTCTCTTGCTCTCTCCCTCTCTCTCTCTCTCTTGATATTGTTTGCATAGATAACACACATGCTAAGTAGAGATCTATGAAGTTGAAGACATACACTTCAAAGACAGTAAGAGAGGAGGTTCCTTATGCATTTCCTACACATTGTTTAACTACAACAACATCATATGATATGGGATCATCATGATGTAGAGATAAGGATAAAGGGTAAATAGTGATGTAGATGATGAAAATGGAGAGTTAAGGCTAAAGGGTAAATAATGACGTGGATGATAAAAATGGAGATGAAATTACATACACATATTGAATCCATAAACACATTAAACTTGTTATTTACAATTTATTTATCTCATATTACACTGCTTCATTTGTACTTTTGTGTTAAACACTTGTTAAATGTTGTCTTTTGACACTAACAATTCTTGACTAGTTTAAGAATCAAAATGATCACATAGTATATGCTATATGATTATAAATGAACAAATTTTGAAAAAAAAAAAATATATATATATATATATATATATATATATATATATATATATATATATATATATATATATATATATTATCAATTTTCTTATTTTGATTATAAATTTTTTTCATTATATTTTTATGATATTTATATTTATATTCATACTTAAATTTTATTATTGTGTTTCCCATCTTTAATTAAAAATGTTATTGACAATTTTTTTATAAAATCACTTATTCTTTAATGTATTATTATATTTTCAACTTTTCTAAAAATACCATAAACAAAGTTTCCATGAAACCATTCATTCTTTATTTTTCCAAATTTATGAAAATGCCAAAACAATGTTTCACCAAATTTCCCTAATAGATAACTCCTAATAAAAAAACATAAAACATTTAACAAAGCAAAGTTTCCTCCTAATAAAAAAACATAAAACATTTAAGAAAGCAAAGTTTCCATAGAAAAAGGTGTTAGAATCCCAAAACCATGTTTCACCAAACTCCAAATAAGAAAACTATTCATTCTTTATTTTTTCAGAAGTATTAGAATGCCAAAACCATGTTTCACCAACTCCAAATAAAAAAACCTTTGCCTCTGAATGGTGATGTTCATCAAATTCACACATAGATAACTCCAAATAAAGAATTTCAAGTGCCCGTTATGCGTAAACCCCAGGAGTATAATCTTATTATTCAATCTCTGTAATGCAAATATGGGACAGAAGGAAGAAGATCGGCGAGATACAACACCTCTCTACCCTTCATATTCTACTTTAAGCGCTCTTATCATGTCTTCCACATCACAGACAGATGACCCTTCAGATGACCCTTTCCTACCATCTTCGTCTTCACTCACAGCTTTCGTGGCCGTTGCTCTTATCTCCGCGGCTCTCTGTCTCAGGTGATTGCCTTTCTCTTCCTTCATCACCATCCTCACTCTTCTCTCCACCGTCCCCCGTTTCAGCTCTCCCTCTTTTCCCCTCCACATCTCAATGCACACCCCCACCTCCTCCTCCAATACTTTCGAATTCGCGAAATCATTTCCATGGCATCTTCAACAAAATCATTTGCTTCTTTCACATTCATACGATTCCCAGTTTCGTTCAGATAACTTTTGAGAATGTGATCGCCATTAATGACTGCAGCGAGCTATACCAGTTCTTTCTGAAACTCACTCAGCTTTGCATCTTCCTTTGCAGGGGTCGCCCTCATGGCGTTCGGCTCGGGCAGAACAACTGTAAGATTGGACATTCCAAACAGAATCAATAAGTGACTGAGCATTTGATGCTCAAATCCAGAGTTTCAATTCAATGATTTGGTCCGGCGAGTCTCCTCGTCAGTCGTAAACAATGTTAATAACCAGTTATTTAATCGAGAAAAAGTATAGTATACCTGGGCAATCAGTTCAAGGGCCTCCTTTGACATCCACCACGTTTTCAAAAGTTCCAGCCCAGGTATCTCTGTATGTGAGAAAATTAGAGGAGAGATTAAACATCTTCTTAACAGTGGCCGGGATGGAGGAATGTTCAAACTCTGAAGTAGAGGTCGGCCCACTGGGACGGTGTATCACTGCAATAATCAAACATTTCAATATACATGATATCAATATGAATGAATAAATGATAACAGTCCCTGTAAAGTTTTCAAAGATTTTTAATGGTATTGTCATAATCATACCTGTGCCTTTCTTAATCCATGGAGAAACCATGATCGTGGGCACCTTCACACCCAATCTATCAAACTTGAAAAAAGAAGGATCGGGACCAACAATCCCATCTGGGTTGGGGACATTTCTCACAGGCGTAGGCACATGATCATAAAACCCACCGTGTTCATCATAAGTAACTATCAAAAGCGTCTCGTTCCACTGAGGACTCGCTCTCAGATTCTCATAAACCTCCTTCACAATCCTCTGGCCGTTGGATAAATCATGAGCAGGGTGGTCATCGTTGGCAGGAAAGAGCTTGAGATCAAAGTAGCGAGGCAGTAGAAAATCCGAATCGAGCTTTGTGCAGAACAAACTCGTCGGCGTCGGTCTTGGTGTGAGGCAGATGAGTGGAGATTGAAGAACAATGTCCAGGGATCAGATCTTGTGGCCTTTTTTATGCATGGGTCGAGCTGAGATCGATCCACTGTAACGCGCGGCATGTCGGGCAGAACAAACTCGTCGGCGTCGGTCTTGGTGTGAGGCAGATGAGTGCAGAGGGAGCAATAGACGGAGTGTTACCATTCCCTTCATTTAAATTTCAAAATTCAAATGCGAGGGGACGTAGGGCGGAACGGGGAGCTGGGCGGCGGAGATAGCTGCGATAATGGCAATTGCCTTGGCAAATGGAGATAATAAGCCTCCAGATTGGCAAGATTTCCTTGGAATCGTTGTGCTAATGGTTATTAATTCCACCATCAGTTTTATAGAAGAAAACAACGCAGGAAATGCAGCAGCTGCCCTCATGGCAGGTCTTGCACCAAAGACCAAGGCCCTTCGTGAGAAATAAAGTACATTCAATAATAGACAAATTTGCCGAGCGTGGACTTCGTTCTCTTGCTGTATCTAGACAGGAAGTCCCTGAAAGGACCAAAGAGAGTGAGGGATCCCCATGGCAATTTGTTGGATTGCTGCCTCTATTTGATCCTCCTCGCCATGATAGTGCTGAAACAATCCGTCGAGCTCTTAATCTTGGTGTCAATGTGAAAATGATCACAGGTGATCAACTTGCATTGCCAAAGAGACAGGGCGAAGGCTTGGAGTGGGTACAAACATGTACCCTTCGTCTTCGTTGATCGGTAATGATAAGGATGTATCAATTGCATCTCTTCCTGTTGATGAATTGATTGAAAAGGCTGATGGCTTCGCTGGGGTGTTTCCAGAACACAAATATGAGATAGTGAGACGGCTTCACGAAAAGAAGCATATCTGTGGAATGACCGGAGATAGTGTTAATGATGCTCCAGCCTTGAAAAAGGCAGATATTGGAATTGCAGTGGCAGATGCATCTGAAGCAGCCAGAAGTGCATCTGATATTGTGATCACTGAGCCAGGGCTGAGTGTTATTATTAGTGCTGTTCTAACCAGTCGTGCTATCTTTCAGAGAATGAAGAATTACACGATATACGCTGTGTCAATCACTATTCTTATTGTGCTGGGTTTCCTGCTTATTGCCTTGATATGGAAATTCGACTTTTCTCCATTCATGGTTTTGATCATAGCTATTTTGAATGACGGTACAATTATGACCATTTCTAAGGATCGCATCAAGCCATCCCTTCAGCATGACACCTGGAAATTGAGGGAAATTTTTGCAACTGGCGTTGTTTTGGGAACATACCTTGCAGTAATGAGAGTCATATTTTTCTGGGCTATGTACCAGACTGGATTCTTTCCTAACAAGTTTGGAGTAAGGTCTATCAGGATTAGTCCGCATGAGTTAACATCTGCGCTATACTTACAAGCCAGCATTGTGAGCCAAGCTCTCATTTTTGTCACACGATCTCGCAGCTGGTCATTTGTAGAACGACCCGGTCTTCTGCTTATGACTGCATTTGTTATTGCCCAGCTGATTGCAACATTCCTGACAGTTTATGCGGACTTTAGCTTTGCTAACATCAAACCTATTGGTTGGGGTTGGGCAGGAGTTATTTGGCTTTACAGTCTGGTGTTCTATTTTCCTTTGGATCTCTTTAAGTTCGTTGTTCGCTACGTCATGAGTGGCAAGGCTTGGGATAATCTTATTGAACGAAAGACTGCCTTCACATCTAAGAAAGACTATGGTAAAGAGGAGCGTGAAGCACAATGGGCTCATGCTCAAGGAGTAGGCTCGGGAGCAATCGTCCCTCCCGAGCAGCCTTACTCAGGCAGTTTTTCTCGCATCTTTGTCCAGATTGATGGAAAAAGTTCAACCATATTTACCTTTCATTTTGTAATGTCAATGGAAGAATTACCATCATAAATTTATTCTATTACCTGTATATCATAAATCTATTTATGTTATAGAAAAAGGTAACAATGGCACTAGTACAGAGATGTCAAAGAAGTAAACTTCCAAGCATTTATTTTTATAATAATAATTTAAAATGATTTTAAGAAGGAATCATTCATCAGAGCATAAGTGCTTGTTGCAAGATTCAATTACATATTAAACACATATTTTAACAATTTTGACAACAAAAAGTGAATATTCATCTTTCTTTTATTTAGTTCTCTACTATTAATCAATTTGAATTTGAAAAGAAAGTATAAAAAATGAAACAAATACAGGACTGACAATTAATTTGGGGAGAAAGTATACTAAATGAAGCAAATATAGTGCTGATGGGTGGAGAAGCAAAATAGACTGTGTATATTACATAAAACAATCAAATATATATCGAACCACCTTGAAATGAATTAACTAACTACGTAGGACTAATAAGACATTATGTATTGTGTTACATATATTATTGTTATTACAAAGATGTCTTGACATTTTTATTAATGTGATATGAACACTTTATTTGTTTGCACCAATACCTAATGTTCAAGTACCCTATATTGCCTAGTCTTAAAACATGGTAAAGTATATTACTACGACTGTTGCATTACTTCTATCAAAGTAGGCTGCAAACTTGGAAGAAACTTAGGATTGAACAATTTTTAGACATACACTGCAGCAAGTATTGAGCCTTTTCCTTGTGAAAAACATTGATGAGTCTTTCATTAATTTTAGCACCCTTTCTTAATTGACATATTTGATACAACACCAACCTTGTCCTTGAATTTTATAAACTTGATCAAGAGCCTTGGTGAATATGTTTGTAGTCTACTCTTGGGTTGCACAATATTAGAGCTTGATCTGACCATCTTCAACACTGACAAATGTAGTGATGGTAAGTCAACATGCTTGGTCATGTATGAGACATTGAACTCTGCAAAATTTATAACTTCAATTCTTGTTGCAATATAGTGTTGTTTCCTAATGCTACTTTGCTTGCAAATCAAATATTGGGATCATATAACTTGACATCCTCTAATAATTTCCACTTTGTATTCCACTTAATAGAGAAAAACATCTGACTCCCCCTTTTTAATATAATACGGGTTTCCCTACTATTACTAATTGGGCCCTTAAATATATAATGGGAGAGGATTGAATAGATAGGGCTCGTTTTCCATTTAATCAAATTAATAATTGAGAGGGGATCGGGATAGAAGAATGCAGTTTCTCCAACGTTTATGTGAAGGGGTGAAAAGATAGGTGTACCACACAATAGATGTTTATTTTTTAGACTAGAAACAACTCCTATTCTATGTTGAAGTTAGAATATGAAAATGGTCTCCACACAAAGAACACATGGAGAACCTAGATCATAAGATATGGAGGGCATCCATAATACCCAACTAAATTAAAGAACCACACTGTGATAGTTCACCCGATCACTACAAGGAGGCAACACATTAAATTTATGAGTGGGTTTAGATTTTCTACTCCAAAACTCAAACATGGGATCATAGAGTCCACCTACTAACCGCTAATGTGTGATATAACAATACACCAAAGGTGATCATAAATGACTTTAATAACCACTAAATGGACAACAAAATCGAGCTTAACCGCAATTATATCAACATACACCCTTAAACTTGACTTGGAGATAAAGAAGGCAAAGCTAGAACAATCATGTATTTCATCAAGTGAAGACTGCATCACAACATCCTTTTTAACTATTCACTTGCAAAAGATGTAGATAAAAGTTTGGCCAAATAAACATTATTATAATTCCCAGTTAAATGTTTTATTGGGTAGGGAATAAAATAATGATTAATTTGGACAATATCTTAACCATCGCAAGGTGTGGAAACAACTCTTATTGAAGAGTCAATCTGCATGATCATAGCTGTCAAAAAAATATTAACATGAAACTCTTTGAATTTGGTGCAACAAATATATTCCTATGTCAAATTTGAAGCCTCCAAAAAACACTTTCCCATGAACCTCTTCAAAGCATGTGAAACAAACATAAGGAAACTAAAATCTATATGTAAAAGAGCAAATGTGCCAATGGTCAAAGTCGAAACTCAAATCTCACAATGTTATTGAAACAAATCTCCAAAGATGGAAAAGATCATGTTGATGTTGAAAGTGATTCGAAAACAATACTAAAAAAGGCAAGAGTGTTGAAGATCATCAAAATTGCTCCAAGCAAATAAACCAAGACCTTGACCATACACTCATGAAGGTAAAAAAGCCTATTCAAGTATTGCAAACATCAAATGTGACAAGATGGTATTCTCATCATAAAGTGCTCGTGTGCCGAAGAGACTCAACAAATAAAGATTTCCATCAAAGCTATCAAGAACAAATACTATAGCTAAGGTTAATCAACCAAAGATAGCAATAGTGGTTGTATGGTTATACAATGGATGATAAAGTCAATATGAACCCCCCAAAAAAGTGCTCAAATTATGCCACAATTAATCCTAAAAGTTGATGTAGATCCACAATTTTTCCATTTAGGATTCTCAACTAAAAATATGTAAGAATTTCCAATGTGGTAATAAGAATTTTGATCCATGAATGGAGAGAAAGAACACTCATAATCATAACGATTAGGATGCTTATATGGTTTAGATGTGGATGTCGAAGACTCCGGAACTCATTAAGCAAAAGGTGTAGGATTTGATTTGTGTGAAGTAGATTAAGGTTCTAGTGTATTTGAATCCTCTGGCAATGTAGGATCTAGTTCTTGAGAAACAAAAGTGGTTAATAAAACATCATGGTTTGCATATGGTGATGGGGTCTCAAAATATCTAAGGCTTGCTAGTATTGAGACATTATTATAGTGGGAATTCCTTGTCCATTTTACTAGGTTCAATGGTATAAACCAAGACAAGAAAATAATTTGGAACCAAACTCCCATTGGCAAAATGAATATTTGGATAACTTACCATACAACTTATGTTTTCTAAGAGATTGAATGACTAATTTAAGATGCTCCTTGTGTTGTTCTAGGATTTGGGAGTATATCAATATGTCATCAAGGAAAACTTGAATGAACTTGTCCAAGTATTTTTGAAGGGCTCCACTTCTAAAAATCATGAACACCACCACAAACCCATAATGCCCAAAGTGGGTCTAAAATGCAATGTTTGAAATATCGTCATCCATAAATTTGTGAAGTCCAATGTGCATGAATACATCTTATTATCTCCCAAACCTGCACTTACACTATCAATCCCTTACTATTATTATTTTTTTAGAAATATGTCTTATAGAATCTCTTTGGCTATGTTTTCGCACTATGAGGGGCGTATCCATGCCATTCAAAACCCCCCAGGTGGGTGTAGATGAAGCTAGGTGCATCCTTAATATCAATTATACAAGCCCAAAGCCACTTTCATATATCTAAGTGTCCAATATGATTCATCACAACACAAATATCCCACTCTCATTTTGTTTAGGTCTAGGATAATCGATAAGTGGTTAGGATTACTTGGGCGAGACCCAAGTTCAAATCCAACTCACTACAGCCTAAACCATATCATAGTGCCAACAACTCACAAGTTAGTTCCTACCAAGAAACTGATGAATTAATAAGGGTCAAGACATTGAGAGACACCTATCGGGGGGTCCCACTCCTGGGGGTGTATAACCTTCTAGCCTTATCACAATGGGACATGTCTCATCAGGGATTTGAATCCATTCTCATTACAATAATATTAAATATACTAGATCATTTATGACTTTTCCATAGATGATATTTCTTTCATTTAATGATCCTATTTTTCCTTCGGTTCCACAACAATATCTTGAGCTTGTTGCTTATTTGAAAAAGTGAATTTTGATCCTCTCACTCAGTGAAGATGCAACCCTCAGGTGTGCTCTTCTAATAGTTTTTATAAAGATAGCTAACAGTATGCCCCATCATCATTCATTGCATTTTGCTTCATTTCTAGCCATATAGTCTCCAAGTGGGTTCGTAATCATCATTCATAGGAAGAATGCAATGGGTAGACCTGAAACATTCAAGTATGCACCACATTTATCATTTGATATACACGCTAGTGTGGAAAAGATTATTGAAGATGGTTTTAACATTACAATGGTATATATACTAAGTATATATAGCGGTATATATACCAGTATATATACTAAGTATATATGTTGATAATATATACCAGTATATATACTGAGTATATATACCAATATATATACTGATAATATATACTCAATATATATATCGATAAATATACTCAGTATATATACCGGTATATATTATCGACATATATACCTAGTGTATATACTGGTATATATACTCAGTATATATACCAGTATATACACTAGGTATATATGTCGGTAATATATACCGGTATATATATTGAGTATATATATCGACACATATACCTAGTATATATATACCGATATATATACTCAGTATATATACTGATATATATACTCAGTATATATACTGATATATATACTCAGTGTATATACCAATATATATTATTGACATATATACCTAGTATATATACTAGGTATGGAAGCATACAAGAATTACTTTAGGATTGGAAGCATACAAGAATTACTTTAGGTGTGATAATTATTGTCATTAGTACATGTGGGACTCTTGTATGTTCTAGCCACACTTGCATGCCTTTCACATGTACACTAGTATGTATAAGTGTTTTAAATTGATGATGTTGTTTATTTCATGTGGATGTATGAATCATGTGTCATTACCCTTGTATTGTAAATTACTCTAACTTCAGGACCAATTTTCTTGAAGGGTGGGTGTATGTAACAACCCAATTTGATTTTATT